>VDFB02050847.1:55982-68334 GCA_007258455.2 Sequoia sempervirens | reverse complement strand
TGACTCATTCTTCACAACTCTCCATAAATTCCTCTCATTAAGTATTGTCCATCCATCCAATCCTATCCCTTCCAATAACTCTAAAAAAAGGATGTTTGGTTTTCCTAAAAGGTACTTTTCTATCCTTACCATCTATCATTTTTAAGAAGATCTCCACCACCCAAATTCCTTGGATCGTGAAACTCCTTTTCCATACCAATTACAAGGTGCTTCTTGGAGGTCTCTCATGGCTCCAAACCTCTCAAGCAATCTCCTTTATTGATCTCTACAATCAATCCTAGCCCTTAATCCCACCTCCATAAAATATATAAATACCATACAATATTAAAGCTATTTTTAGACAAATGCATGAATGCAATGTTATGTTGTTAGTTTGAGCACCAACATGCTATCTCTCATCACAAATCATCTTTAGAACAAACACACTTTGTATGCAACAAGAGGATTTTGGTGAGGTACTTCTTATGGTTTCTAATTTTGTATGTATTAGTCTCTTATCTTAATTAGTGGTTGCAATTATGTACGGAATAAATGTTTGAATTTCATAATTGAAATCTTGTATTTGTGTTCTATGCTTTCTTATCCACAATAATCACTAATATTTACCATTATAGATATCTTAAATACATCTCTCTAAAAATATCAAGTTTTATTTATTTAAGAGTTAATTTATTTTACTTGTGAATTATTTTATTTACTGCATACATACTTGAACACAAATTTATTTTGTTTTTGGTTAAGAATTACTTCAATTTCTTTACATTGTTGACATATTTTTATTTGAAGATCTTTTTATGTCCCCTTTTTTCAAACTAGTATCATGAGAAGACCTCTGACCTAGTTTCATTACGCTTAAGCTAAAGGATCTTGCAAGGAAAATGAAAATTCATGTTATTTTAAGTTGGCCCAATCACTTTTATCTTTGGGAAACCTAAAATAAAATTATTTTAATAAATTAAAGTGTTCTTAAAAATTGAAATATAATTTTTTTTTTAAATAAATGGAGTAAAATTTTAGTTCTAGGACCTAAATTGAAAAGGTATAAAAAGGAGGGTGCTTGACTCATTTAAGTAGGAATATTTTATTTGGAATTTTCATTATGAATTTGATGTTCCAATTCACATCCAAGGATGAAAACCCTTGATAATATTTCTACAATCTAAGAGGATGAAAACCCTCTTGGCTCTTCTCAAGAGGTGAGGACAAAAACCCTTGCCTTCATTTTGGTAATTTTGTTTTGGGGTTGCATGGTGAGCTAAAATTTCAAAAATTGTGCATGTTTCAAGTTGGTGGAAGAAAATTGCAAGAATATCTAAAGATATTCATTCCAGTCACTAGTCACATCTTTTTAGGACATTAAATCATATTTTCATATCCAATCCATATTGATTTGGATTATTGACTTTGAATTGCATAGGTTGTGGTCATATTCCTTGATCACTACACACTTAGTAGGAAAAATTAGAGTTGATCCTATCTCCTTAGGGTTAATTACTCTTAATAATTATAGGAGGTCAAGATTGATCTAGGAATTTTGAGTGTTGCAGTGAATCACATTATTTTTGGGGTAGGATTATAAAGTTTTGGTGGTTGCAAGTTGCATACAAGGAGTGCGTAAACAACTAGTACCAATTACCTTACATCATCACATCATCACAAGGTATTATAAGAGTTGATCAATCCATTTTTTATGAAGCTCCTTCATCTAGGAGGGGATGAACATGTTGGTGGAGGATTAATAACTTGATAGTTTAAATAGATGGTTGAAGGGCATACTTATCATAGTTGTCACATTCAATTTGGTCATATATTAATGTTTTCCTCTTTCTTTGGAATTTTTCAATGGGTGGCTAGATAAGTTAATCTAAATAGATTATATGATTATGTATAGAATTGTATTGGAATCAATATTAGATTTAGGTTCTCTTGATATTTTATGCTACTTTAATCAATTATATTAGAAATTTCCCAAATGATCTCACCTTAGAATTTTGTGAGCTTAATATTTCATAGTGGTTGATTATTGTCACAAGAATATTTCATTATTACTAACCAATATTATTATAGTCAATTATTCATTTTTGTTTGTACTTTGAGTTTTAAAACTCATAAGTTACGCAAATAAAAATGAAAATATAAACCAAGATATTTCATTATTACTAACCAATATTATTATAGTTGATCATTCATTTTTGTTTGTATTTTGAGTTTTAAAACTTATAAATTACACAAATAAAAGTGAAAATATAAACTAGGATATTTGGGACATTACATTGGTATCAAAGCAATATATATTGATATCCTCTTTGGGATGGATCTAGTTTTGTGATGTAGATTTTATTTAATGTAAGACAATGATAGAGAAATCATGTATCAAGTAAGGGAAAAAAAGAAAGAGGAAACCATGAGTGATAAAAGAGAGGAAACAAACATCCAGGAAATTATGACCTAAGATAACAAGGAGTTTAATAGAGAGATCTAGAATACAATAAGAGAATCCATGATGGAGATGGCAAGAATCTTGATGGAGATGAATCATTATTTGAGTGAATCTAGGCCAATACAAAATTAAATAGGTGAAGGGATTAATTCAACCAATGAGAGGGTTTCAAGCAACCATCCCACTAAGAAATTCTAAGACAAATTACTTCTAAGAGGGAAGATCCATTAGAGGAGGAGCATCATTTTTAGCCATGCATAGATGATGATATGATGATGGGTACAACACACTAAGCCAAGAAATTCATAATAGATTATTCTTTAGTGAGTATTATGATTTGAATACAATGAGTGTGACTAGAAGGGGAAGGATAAATTATCATGATTAGCTTTGGAAGGACATACAACATCAATTGGGTAAGATCATCCTACCTACCTAAGATGGTCAAACAAATGTTTAGTTGTGGTATGTTTGTAAATTTGAATACATAACTTTCATTAAAATCCATATATGAATAGGAAGAAATCAAATTTTCTACCCTTTGCTTGGAGGGAATAGTGCATGAGTGGTGGTATCATGGCATGGTTACACAAGAGCATAGTTCCATCACTACATTATACTAATTCAACTAGATATTGGTAGAAATATTTGACAAGAAGAATGCATAAGTTCATTTTACAGAGGTAGCACAAGTGAGGCATGAAGGAACTATAGAGAGTTATGTGGTATATTTTTAGAGATTATTATTGATGATACTTGATGTGATAGAAAAGAGGCTCATTGTGATTTTCATGAAGGAATAATTGAACCCTTCAAAGATTTGGTTAAGGAATTTTTTTGACATCCTTGCAATATGTTATGAAGAGGTATTTGAACTTGGAGACTTTGGTGGCTAAGAAAAAATTCTATTTCAAGATTCCACCTATGGGGTAGCCCATGAAAGCTTTTAAAAAGGGTTTTTTTCAACCTAAGGCACTACCTAAAAAATAATCAATGTTGAAGATTCTAGGAATGAGCTTCAAAGGAGGAAATTATGCTTTTCTTGTAGAAAGCCATGTATCATGGACATATATTTTTTGGAAAGAGACAACTACACTACATGGACGTTGTTTCAAATGAGGATTTATAAATAGAAGAACTTGAACCTGAGATTTTAGTTGATGAGATAGATTATGAAGAAAAGGAAGAAGAATCTTTAGTGGGAATTATTAGTGTGAAAATAGGTATTATCAAACTAGTTGGCTTTTAGCCTATTTAGTAGATTCTTATTCACACTACACTTAAGCTCACATAGAGGTTATCTACACTTTTCTCTCACCTCATCTAGACTCACTAAGTGTCCCAACACTTGTCCATAGAATCCTACATTTATTTCATACTTGGAGGGTTAGTCAGAGTTTGACTCCTACCTTCTCACCTCTTCTTGCTTTCCTTTATAAGTAAGGCTCATTTGTACATTTTACAACAAATCACATGATTATGATATTTTCTTGTTTTTCATATGTTCATTTGTGGATTCTTTTGAGTTTGAAAGTAGATCTTGGATACTCTAACATGGTATCAAAGAAAGCTTGCAAATTCCATCCTTTTCTCTCTTGAATTTGTCAGAGTCATATGAATCAAGTTTCAAATGATGCATTCTAGAAGAAAATTGACTTCATGATTACCCTCAAGAAGGCCACGAGACAAATTTGATATATAACACTTGGGTATTCAAAGAAAAAAAAATTGAGTTTTTTGGGGCCCAACGATGGGTATCCATACAAAAATTCATAGGGTTTGTATTATCCAACTTATCATCTTACATTAGTGTACCAATCTATGCCACTTTCTTGATCTGTGTTGTCGTGGCCTTTGCACAATAATTTTTTAATTTTTTAGTAATTTTTTAATCATTAAAAATTTACTTTTTCATTGTTGGTATAATTACAGAAGTCAAAGAATATTTTGTTAGTTCTAAGCATATTCCATTAGCTAATGTTAGAATGACATCATCATTTTTCTTCCCTAAGTTTGTTCCTTCACCACTGGCCTATTTTTATTTTTGGCTCAACTTCAAGAGCACATTCTCTAGCATGCATATGTCTTTTTGAGTGATGTTTTTATTATATGTATCTTTTCATCCTTTATCTAGTGGTATAATTATTTTTGTAATGCGATGTATGAATTTTTTTAATCAGATTTTCAAAAGACACCCTACACAATTACCATTCTTAGAACTTCAGAGGGCTTGTTTGGGCTCATACGAACTCCTTTTTGGATCCCATTTTCTTGAATCTGCATGATTTTCAAGCTCTATGCAATGGTGATGTTAATTTTTCATGACTATTTTTCAAAATTTTAAATTCTAAGTATGTCTCTTTTGAGTTTTTGTACATCAAATCCACTTTGAGGAATTTGTAATGCACTAAAATAAAGTGTCATATCACTATATCATTTCAATGGGGTCATAATTTGAATAATGGGGGTTTTATTTTTTATTTTATTTTCTTATGGTTTGAAACACATGCTTAACATATGTCTTCATTGTCCACCTCACAGCATAAACTTGTAAGAACTCAAAACAACAAATAAGTCTATAAATGCACTCATATAAAGTGTCACAACAACTGAATGTGTGTTCCTTAGGGATAGAATTTTTTACTTACACTAAATTATAAATTGTAATGGGGATTGTTTAGTGCCTTTTTACCACCACAACAATGGATCCTCGTGATTCTTGCCTCATGTGTGTGTTCCTTGATGCACACCCTTTTTCGGTTTCTTGTACATATTTTTGAACCCGATGTTGGGTCTACATTAATGTGCAAACTTTTGTGCCCAATTTTAGTTGGTCTACCTGTACCTCTTCCTTGTTATCATTAAGGGGGGAACTATCCCAGTGTTATGCTAATGCTTCCTTGGTTTCAATGAAGTAGTGGAGGAACCTTCTACTTTTTGAGGGGTCTCATAAACCTTGTATCTTTATCTCTCCTATGGGGGGATTATTTCAATGGATAATATTTTGTGAGATTCTAGCACTTATGTAGAGAATCATGATACATATTTTAGTAGTGTACTACATGACACTCATGCATTTTTTTATTGTACTCCCAAATCATAGTACTATTTGCATCTTCAACTTCACATAGTTTTATTGCCTTTGTGTCATCTATGTATTCATGGATGGGTAGTATTCTATATGTTGACCCATGCAGTGTTTTGTATCTCTTATCTTGATCTACATTTATTGGAGGTTTGTTGATTCCAGTAGACACCAATTCATCTTTGATAGAGTTTACAACTTCAACATGCTTTGAGTTCTTCATCATCATGTTCCTATCTTCATGGGTCATATTTTCAGGAGGTCATATCCTTCTCTTCCTCTCTTTTGGACGGGATTTTTGTTCTCATTAGGTTTTCTCCTTTTTCCCATTTGTGAGAGATCATTATTGTATATGAGTACCTTATAACGCCTTGTTTTTGGGACATCTTTTCAATATTTAGCTTAATCCCTAAGTATTTCTTAAGGGAGGTGTTAGTGTGAAATGAGTTATTATTAAACTAGTTATTTGTTATCCTATTTAGTAGAGTCTTATTCACACCACACTTAATATTAGAGGTTATCTAGACTTTTTCCTTACCTCATGTAGACTCACCAAGTGTCCCAACACTTGTCCATGGAGTCCTACACTTGTTTCATACTTGGATGGGTAGTCAGAGTTTGACTCCTACCTTGTCACCTCTTCTTGTTTTCCTTTATAAGAAAGGGTCGTTTATAAATTTTACAACATATCCCATGCTTATGATATTTTATCATTTTACGTATATTCATTTGTGGATTATTTTAGTTTGCAAGAAGATCTTGGATACCCCAACATGCACCCTTGCTACTCTTTGTAGAGCACCAAAGTACCATCATTTTTTAGTCTAAGTGTTGTAGGGTCATAGAGTGATAGTGAGACCACCCACAACGTAATTAATGAAGTATTGTTAACTAGGATGGGGCTAAAAATAGAAATTTTTGAGGGATTTAATGTTATAGTAGTTTATGATTGACTATCCCTTGCACCAAGAGGATAAACATCTTGATCTCACTTTGGGAGATGTAGATTATGTGATAATTTTTTATGTAGTTGACATTGGTGAGGTAGATATGGTTTTGGGTGTACAATGGTTGCATTCACTTGGAGAGTACCAAAAATTATGAGATAATGGAGTTGAATTTAAAATTTGAAGGGGAGGAAGTGGTTCTTCAAGGCCTCTCTCATGGAATACCTTAATTTTTTTCCAAGAGGATAGGAAGAGCTTTTCAAAAAGGTAACTTGTATCTTCAAAAACATAATGTTTGGTCATGGATATTGGTGCATCACATGGTGATAAGTCTTATCATATTAATATTCAATCCATTTTAGATAATGATATCATGGTATTTAGTGATATTCCTCTAGAATTTCCACCAAATAGAGGATCTTAACATGTCATTGACTTAGAGGTTGAATCTAATCTAGTCATCACCACTCCTTATTTCCACTATAAAAAGCATAAATAAGATATTGTGAAGGAAATTAAAGAGTTATTGGACATGGGGCACATAAGGACTAGTTCTAGTCCTTTTTCTTCTTCAATGGTTTTTTCTCAAGAAGGATGAAAATATGATGATGTGAATTCATTGTAATAAGACAATCAAGAACTCTTACCTTATTCCTATGATTGATGAGATCCATGGAGCAGTAAAATTTCTCCAAAATTGATCTTTGATCAAGTTATCATCAAATAAGGGTGAGAGATTAGGATGTGCACAAGTTGGATTTCATATGTCACTATGGTATTATGAGTTTTTATTCATCCCATTTTGTTTGACTATTGTATCGACCACCTTCCAATCTTGCATGAATCATGTATTCATTAATCAATATGGAGATTTTGTATTAATTTTCTTTTATGCAATTACTTGTTTTAAAAAACATGAGAAGATCGCTTAAGACATGTAGATGAGTTACTTGGTATTTTAGAGAATCAATTATTCTTAGCTAAAACATATAATTGTGAATTTGGGGCATGTCATTAGTGCTTAAGGAGTGCAAATAGATCAAGAAAATTTAAGGCAATTTGATATTGGCTACATCCTAAAACTCTATCATAATTGAGAGGTTTCTTTGGTATTTTTAACTATTATAGGAGGTTCATCAAGGTTTTATCATACTTGGTTGGACCATTAATAAATTTGATGAAAAAAGGAGCCTTTATTTGGTCATATTTAACACAAAATATTTTGATAAGCTTAAGAAGGTAATGATAGTATGTCCTATTTTGGCTATTCCTAATTTTTCACTTCCCCTTATTTTAGAGTGTGATACTTCAAGGGAATGGATTAGATCTGTATTGATGCAAAACAAGCATCCTATAGTATTTAAGAGTAGGAAGCTCAAGGAATTAGAAAAAGGATTCTCTATTTATGATAAGGGGATGATGGCTATAACACATCCTTGGTTAAGTTCAAATAATATTTGGTTTGTGGGAATTTTTTGGTGAAGATGGATCATAATTCCTTGAGATTATTCCTCAGCCAAAGGGATCTCAAGAAAGGCAACAAAGATGGGTAAGTTCTAGGCTTATGATTTTAAAATTGAGTATGTTAAGAGAAAAAAATAATGTTATGACTAATCTATTATCTAGAAGGTCCATGTTTTTTATATCTTTTATTGATTGGAGAATTGATATAATAATTGAGTACACTAAGAATGTTTTTTAGTGTTATTTTGGAGGATAAATTACAAGAAGAAAAATATAGTATGGTTAGTGAGCTCATCTTTTACAAGGTGTAAAAGAAGATTTTTATATTTAAAAAGAATATGACTTCAAATAACAAAAGCTTTAATTACCTCAAATGATACAAATTTAATTGCTACTTCTAATGCAGGATGACTATAAAGTATACCAGGGATTAAATCGCATCAAAGAAATAACTTTATAACTTAATAACTAGAAATAAGAAATTAAAATTGTTAAATTATAACTAGATTACAAATAAATAAATAATTAAATATTAGGGGAACCTTGTACTAGATGAGCAAAAAGTTAGCCTCGTATGCCAAAGCATAGTGCATAGCATTTTCATCCCAACATAGTTAGTCAAAAAAACTTACAAAATGCTCATTTCCAGTTTCTAGAATGTCCTAACTTGCACAAAAAGAAAACAGGAAAAATATTGGAGTTGTTTTGGGGCTTGCCTTAGTCAAACCCATGTTTTGGTATTTCTACCTACACAAAAAGCCAAATTGTATAGATAAAAATATAATGATAAATTGTTACTTTTAAATCCTACAAAATTAGGAATCTAAAAATAAAGATTCAAGATAAAATTGAGATATGGTGTAAACCCAAGTCTACAAGGAAGAACACTGTGAGATTTTACTAATTTTGATAAATGATAGAAGTTATATTAAGATTTGAAGATTACTATTCTACTAGTGCAAAATAATAAATTGATAAAATAGAAAGAGAGAGAGAGAGAGAGTTACCAACATCCTTGACCTTTCTCTCTTGAGATTCAAAATGGATAATGCAATGAGATGTAGTTGAAATTTTTTGGATAGTTTCCAACACAAATGAATTTCGAGAGCTTTGATACTTGTTGTGGGAGAGATTCAATGGTCGGGTGTATTTTGACAAAGTTTCCCCTTGCTAAAGAACACTTGCTTGAGAGAATAGAAAATTGATTTCTAGAATGGAAAATAAATGAGTTTTGTTTGGTTGAATGAATGAGAAGAGTTGTTATTCTTTTATGCAAGAATTATGGCACGTGTCATGAATAAGCCACGAAAAATTTGCACTTTTGAATCTCAAAAATTCTTGAGATGCTAACATGATGTGCAGATGTCTATGTGTAGTGTAATAGTCCAAATGAATTCTATTGATTTTCAAATCATATGTTGATAATGCTTCATATTTTTTAATCATGAAATCAAAATCTTTAATAGTGAGATATAAAATTTATCATAAACATCAACATTAGAGTGGGATAATGCTCAGTGAAATTGTAACAATATGCATTTCTTGACACTACATTTTTCCCCCACCTTAGCAAGTTGCATGAAGTAAGCTATGTTAAAGTAGATGATGAAATTTACAAAAACTATTTACTTTGGAAAGGATATTATAAAGGACCCAAAAGTGGACTAACAATGCCCCCCAATGTTCTAGTTTGATGAAAATACACAATATTTGATATGAGATCCTACAATATTTTAGATTGGTCATGAAAAATATTGTGCAAAATTCAAGCATGTTAGTTTTCCCAAAATCTAAAGAAACTGCCACAGAGAGAAGAATTTTACAAGAATTAATTTTGAAAGAAAAACTAATAAAGGGTGAATATATGCCCCCATATTTTTTTCCTTTGATGGAGGTTAAAACATGATGATTAAGTCATCTATAATCAAAATAATTTCAAGTTTTAGCAAAAAACAATATTATATATTTAAATTTTGAATTTTTATTATTCATGGAGGAGATTTTTGTTGAGTCTAGAGTGATTCCTTAAATAAAATATCTCACAAATGTAATTTCCAACCACCTAGGATCGATGAGCTCCATGCAAGGGTTGAGGAGGGCATCATTTAGGATGAGGTATACAATTTTTTTTTTATGAATTTCATCAAATTTTAGCTAGTTTTTAGGATTGGGTAGCCCATGTCATGCATTGGCATCCAACGAGAATGATAGAATCTAGTCAACACATGGGTTAATCCAAACCTCAAGTAGGAATCTACCTTGCATGATAACATTCAAAGGATGCATTGTCATCCAATCAGGGTGTTAGTGTCTAATAGAGGCACTGACATTCTAGAAAAAAATAAAAAAATTGAAGTATTTTTAGAATGACAGAATGTGTAGAATATTTTGGTAGAAGAATAGAAGTTAAAATATAAATTTTATTATGTTCATCCCTATCCTACCATGCATGAGCATGTTGGAGGATCCATGTTTACCCTATTGTGGAGCCATGTTGACCAACTCACTACAATGTAACAAATTTTTTGAAATGAGTTGGACTATGGTGGATTTTCACTTTACCAGAAATACGGTTCCACCTCTCCATGTTGATGGATTTGATGGAGAATTGGGATGCAAATTATAGACACTTAAAATTATTTTAATTGATATTGCACATCCAAAATCGATTATTAACATTGTTTTCATCCTAATTCAACACCTTTCATCCATTTAATTAAATAATGCTAATTGTTTAATTAAATTCATCATTTTCTTCTATTAATCAAATAATCAACATTATTAGGTTAATTCACCCTCTTCATACTAATTTTCATCATGTTTGATTAAATAATGCAAATTATTTAGTTAAATTCCCTAAGTCTTCTCATTTGATTAAGATATCTTAATTATTTAATTAAATGTCATTAATTCCCCTTTTTAATTAAATGAGCTAATAATTTAATTATTTATTTGACTAATTTCTTTCATCTCTCCAATTTCTCCCACTTGCAAAGGAATATTCCCATAGAATATTCCTCCAATTCAAATTCAAACCATTTCCCTCTTAAATGGAAATATCTTACACATTCCTCTTTAATTTTAGGATTTTTGTTTCTTCGAATCAATTTCCACCATTGATTAATTTTATAAATCCATGTCAAGTTTTAATCTCCTCCATGGATTGAATTCTTGATCCATGCCAATTTCTCTCCTCTATTTTCATCCATTGATTAATCAATTCAATCTTGGCCATTGATTCACTCAATTTTCCTATAAATAGCCTTCATTTCTTGAGAAATTCATCCACATTCATTGAGAGCATCTGCATTATAGTCATTTTCATAGCAATATTTATGAGCATTTCATCCATTTTAGCTAATCTTGCATCAATTTTCATCAATTCTCCATTGGAGCATCCATCTTCAAGCTTGTTTCAACCAAGGGATTAGGAAAGCACTGACATTCCACATCAATTCAACACCAATCCCCCAATGGGATGAGGTTTGATGTATTAAATTAGGTTTCCTTTAACCATTTATTTGATCTTGGATGTTTTAATGGTTTCCTAGCTTAATATTTCAAGAATTTTATTGGGAGCATAGCTTAATGAGTTAAATATCTATTTAATTCTAGTAATTCAATCATGTTTATCTTAGTTCAATCATGTTTACGCAAACACCTCTATTTTCCATCTCCCTCTAGTGGAGATGACAATTACTCTTGTAGATGTCTATCGTATTTTAAGACTACTAATTTTTGGTCAACAAGAAGTCATCAAGGAGTATAGGGCATTGGCCTTAGTAGAGAAGGGCCAATTCTATGCACTCAATCAAGTCATCTCCACTAACACATTAGGGAACATTTATATGGGATGTCTTGAGCAAGAGCTTGTGGTCATCCCTTTGGTGCGGAAGAAATTGATTGCTACTTTCGTGATGAGAGTAGTGATAGATAGATGAAGCACTCACCTCCATGAAAGCCTTATGTACACTATTAGACCTATGGAGGAAAGAGAGACCATTTTTGTGTGGGGGAAGAGAATCCTTTCCCACTTGTACCACAATATCAAGAGTTATGTGCACCATGAGATGAGGAGTCTTATGATGTACACACTACTACAGGTCAAGGTATTCAAGCACATTACATGCACAAGGCCAATAGGATACCCAATACAAATATCCCAAAATGTGCCACAGGCACATGCCTACACCTTGGTCAAAGATTGGAGGTTTGGAGAACTGTTATTTTGGAGATAGCCATGGATCAACTACATAATTCAATTATTGTAAGGAAACCCTATGAAGTCATGAGAGTGTGGGTCAATGGCACAAGATAGATGGAATTCATGCAACAAGATCATTTATTAGCGTGTTGCTATAACCATATTATAGTATCGTTTTACTATATAAAACAAGTTATGCAATGGTTCAAGAT
>VDFB02050847.1:0-55882 GCA_007258455.2 Sequoia sempervirens | reverse complement strand
AATATTGATGGAGATGAATCATTATTTGAGTGAATCTAGGCCAATACAAAATTAAATAGGTGAAGGGATTAATTAAACCAATGAGATGGTTTCAAGCAACCATCCCACTAAGAAATTCTAAGACAAATTACTTCCAAGAGGGAAGATCCATTAGAGGAGGAGCATCATTTTTAGCCATGCATAGATGATGATATGACGATGGGTACAACACACTAAGCCAAGAAATTCATAATAGATTATCCTTTAGTGAGTATTATGATTTGAATACAATGAATGTGCCTAGAAGGGGAAGGATAAATTATCATGATTAGCTTTGGAAGGACATACAACATCGATTGGGTAAGATCATCCTACCTACCTAAGATGGTCAAACAAATGTTTAGTTGTGGTATGTTTGTAAATTTGGATACATAACTTTCATTAAAATCCATGTATGAATAAAAAGAAATCAAATTTTCTACCCTTTGCTTGGAGGGAGTAGTGCATGAGTGGTGGTATCATGGCATGGTTACACAAGAGCATAGTTCCATCACTACATTATAATAATTCAACTAGATATTGGTAGAAATATTTGACAAGAAGAATGCATAAGTTCATTTTAGAGAGGTAGCACAAGTGAGGAATGAAGGAACTATAGAGAGTTATGTGGTATATTTTTTAGAGATTATTATTGGTGATACTTGATGTGATAGAAAAGAGGCTCATTGTGATTTTCATGAAGGAATAATTGAACCCTTCAAAGGTTTGGTTAAGGAATTTTTTTGACATCCTTGCAATATGTTATCAAGAGGTATTTGAACTTGGAGACTTTGGTGGCTAAGAAAAAATTCTATTTCAAGATTCCACCTATGGGTTAGCCTATGAAAGCTTTTTAAAAGGGTTTTTTTCAACCTAAGGCACTACCTAAAAAATAATCAATGTTGAAGATTCTAGGAATGAGCTTCAAAGGAGGAAATTATGCTTTTCTTGTAGAGAGCCATGTATCATGGACATATATGCTTGGGAAAGAGACAACTACACTACATGGACGTTGTTTCAAATGAGGATTTATAAATAGAAGAACTTGAGCCTGAGGTTTTAGTTGATGAGATAGATTATGAAGAAAAGGAAGAAGAATCTTTAGTAGGCACTATTAGTGTGAAAATAGGTATTATCAAACTAGTTGGCTTTTAGCCTACTTAGTAGATTCTTATTCACACTACACTTAAGCTCACATAGAGGTTATCTACACTTTTGTCTCACTTCATCTAGTTTCACCAAGTGTCCCAACACTTGTCCATAGAATCCTACATATGTTTCATACTTGGAGGGTTAGTCAGAGTTTGACTCCTACCTTCTCACCTCTTCTTGCTTGCCTTTATAAGTAAGGCTCATTTGTACATTTTACAATAGATCACATGCTTATGATATTTTCTTGTTTTTCATATGTTCATTTGTGGATTCTTTTGAGTTTGAAAGTAGATCTTGGATACTCTAACATGGTATCAAATAAAGCTTGCAAATTCCATCCTTTCCTCTCTTGAATTTGTGAGAGTCATATGAATCAAGTTTCAAATGATGCATTCTAGAACAAAATTGACTTCATGATTACACTCAAGAAGGCCACGAGACAAATTTGATATATAACACTTGGGTATTCAAAGAAAAAAAAATTGAGTTTTTTGGTGCCCAACAATGGGTATCCGTACAAAAATTCATAGGGTTTGTATTATCCAACTTATCATCTTACATTAGTGTACCAATCTATGCCACTTTCTTGATCTGTGTTGTTGTGGCCTTTGCATAATTATTTTTTAATTTTTTAATAATTTTTTAATCATTAAAAATTTACTTTTTCATTGTTGGTATAATTACAGAAGTCAAAGAATATTTTGTTAGTTCTAAGCATATTCCATTAGCTAATGTTAGAATGACATCATCATTTTTCTTCCCTAAGTTTGTCCCTTCACCGTTGGCCTATTTTTATTTTTGGCTCAACTTCAAGAGCCACATTCTCTAGCATGCATATGTCTTTTTGAGTGATGTTTTTATTATATGTATCTTTTCATCCTTTATCTAGTGGTATAATTATTTTTGTAATGCGATGTATGTATTTTTTTAATCAGATTTTCAAGACACCCTACACAATTACCATTCTTAGAACTTTAGAGGGCTTGTTTGGGCTCATATGAACTCCTTTTTGGATCCCATTTTCTTAAATCTGCATGATTTTCAAGCTCTATGCAATGGCGATGTTAATTTTTCATGACTATTTTTCAAAATTTTAAATTCTAAGTATGTCTCTTTTGAGTTTTTGTACATCAAATCCACTTTGAGGAATCTGTAATGCACTAAAATAAAGTGTCATATCACTATATCATTTCAGTGGGGTCATAATTTGAATAATGGAGGTTTTATTTTTTATTTTTATTTCTTAAGGTTTGAAACACATGCTTAACATATGTCTTCATTGTCCACCTCACGGCATAAACTTGTAAGAACTCAAAACAACAAATAAGTCTATAAATGCACTCATATAAAGTGTCACAACAACTGAATGTGTGTTCCTTAGGGATGGAATTTTTTACTTACACTAAATTATAAATTGTAATGGGGATTTTTTAGTGCCTTTTTACCACCACAACAATGGATCCTCGTGATTCTTGCCTCATGCGTGTGTTCCTTGATGCACACCCTTTTTCGGTTTCTTGTACATATTTTTGAACCCGATGTTGGGTCTGCATTAATGTGAAAACTTTTGTGCCCAATTTTAGTTGGTCTACCTATACCTCTTCCTCATTATCATTAAGGGGGGAACTATCCCAGTGTTATGCTAATGCTTCCTTGGTTTCAATGAAGTAGTGGAGGAACCTTCTACTTTTTGAGGGGTCTCATAGACCTTGTATCTTTATCTCTCCTAAGGGGGGATTATTTCAATGGATAATATTTTGTGAGATTCTAGCACTTATGTAGAGAATCATGATACATATTTTAGTAGTGTACTAAATGACACTCATGCATTTTTTATTGTGTTACCAAAAATGAGGTGTTTTCTTAGTTTAATGCACCTGTAAAACTTTAATATTGTTGATCTAAATGGAAATGTACCTTTGTTACGCCCTTCGTATTCTTTGTGGGTGATTATCTTGATTAATCATTTCTTGTTGTGGGAATGTAGAGAGAAGTTGATAGAAGAACTAGGCGGGGATATTAGAAGATCACACAAGATGTCATTTGAGAGGAAACCCTTTGGGGAAAAACTCCACCAATAATTATTCTGTTATTGATCTCCTAGAATTACAATGGCTCCGTTTAGCGAGGGAATGATTTGGCACCTATCTTTCACCAATCTTCTTCACACCTGCAAATAAAAACTCTCACAGCTCTATTCAACTTGCTTGAGATATATAGGCTTTAATCAACTTTGTAAACTCAACATGAGTTACAATTACAATACACAAGCCCTATCCCTAAAATGTACGCCATATCTCATGCAAATAGAGTTATCTTGTGAATAACAATGCTAAAACATGTGCTTCATCCATTTGGGCATCCCAAATTGAAGCTACAACTTCTCCTTCCTTTGAGGTGATAATTCCAAAGCTCTTCCTCAAGTTAGGCCCTTAAGTAATCCCTGCCAGCGGGCATGAAATATCTTATCATGCATGAGGTAGTCAATAAATCATCTTAGAGCCCAGAGTTGGCTCCAAGTGATTTATGAATTAACTAAAACATTTACTCAGCACCATTCATGCAAGAATGGTCATCCCTATTAAGCTGGAGTGGTCCACGGTATTTGTCCTTACAACTCAGTATTAGCTATGCGTCCAAGTTAGCTGAGAGCTAACTAAATGCAGCTCAAAATAACCAACATGCATCTTGACATGTACTTGCATGCAAAGCGAGAAAAATCTTGAACCATAAGCCCGAACCATAATAACTAAACTCAACTAAACTAAATAAAATTTGGTGAGAACTAAAGCGATTATAGTGAACTAAAGGCGAACTTCAAGCATGCAAACATCAAATCCTAACTCCTAGGATCTTTACATGCAATCAAAAGTGCTTTGTTACTCTGTATAGTTAAGCTGAACCTGAGTCGTGTACTTACATCAATGCACCCACATGCTCCTATTATTTAGGAATAACTACAAATTTTAATTTCATGATTTATTTCATCCAAATAATTAATCTCATCCTAATCTTAGTGTTATTAAACACATTCCAAGAACTTAGGAGATGCATAGAGTAATTAATGTTTAGGATTTTACCTGGTCATTGGCATCCTAGCTTCCATTTGTACTCCAGAATCATAGTACTATCTGCATCTTCAACTTCACATAGTTTTATTGCTTTTGTGTCATCTATGTATTCATGGATGGGTAGTATTCTATATGTTGACTCATGTAGTGTTTTGTATCTCTTATCTTGATCTACATTTATTGGAGGTTTGTTGATTCCAGTAGACACCAATTCATCTTTGATAGATTTTACAACTTCAACGTGCTTTGAGTTCTTCATCATCATGTTCCTATCTTCATGGGTCATATTTTTAGGAGGTCGTATCCTTCTCTTTCTCTCTTTTGGAGGGGATTTTTGTTCTCATTAGCTTTTCTCCTTTTTCTCCATTTGTGAGAGATCATTATTGTATATGAGTACCTTATCAGGCCTTATTTTTGGGACATCTTTTCAATATTTAGCTTAATCCCTAAGTATTTCTTAAGGGGGGTGTTAGTGTGAAATGAGGTATTATTAAACTAGTTATCTATTATCCTATTTAGTAGAGTCTTATTCACACTACACTTAAGATTAGAGGTTATCTAGAATTTTTTCTTACCTCATGTAGACTCACCAAGTGTCCCAACACTTGTCCATAGAGTCCTACACTTGTTTCATACTTGGATGGGTAGTCAGAGTTTGACTCCTACCTTCTCACCTCTTCTTGTTTGCCTTTATAAGAAAGGATCATTTATAAATTTTACAACATATCCCATGCTTATGATATTTTCTCATTTTATGTATATTCATTTGTGGATTATTTTGAGTTTGCAAGAAGATCTTGGCTACCCCAACATGCACCCTTGCTACTCTTTCTAGAGCACCAAAGTACCATCATTTTTTAGTTTGAGTGTTGTAGGGTCATAGAGTGATAGTGGGACCACCCACAACATAATTAATGAAGGATTGTTAACTAGGATGGGGCTAAAAATAGAAATTTTTGAGGGATTTAATGTTATAGTAGTTGATGATTGACTATCCCTTGCACCAAGAGGATAAACATCTTGATCACTTTGGGAGATGTAGAGTATGTGATAATTTTTTATGTAGTTGACATTGGTGAGGTAGATATGGTTTTGGGTGTACAATGGTTACATTCACTTGGAGAGTACCAAAAATTATAAGATAATGGAGTTGAAGTTAAAATTTGAAGGGGAGGAAGTGGTTCTTCAAGGCCTCTCTCATGGAATACCTTATTTTTTTTTTCCAAGAGGATAGGAAGAGCTTTTCAAAAAGGTAACTTGTACCTTTAGAAACATAATGTTTGGTCATGGATATTGGTGCATCACATGGTGATAAGTCTTATCATATTAATATTCAATCCATTTTGGATAATAATATCATGGAATTTAGTGATATTCCTCTAGAATTTCCACCAAATAGAGGATCTTAACATGTCATTGACTTAGAGGTTGAATCTAATCCAGTCATCACCACTCCTTATTTCCACTATAAAAAGCGTAAAGAAGATATTGTGAAGGAAATTAAAGAGTTATTGGGCATGGGGCACATAAGGACTAGTTCTAGTCCTTTTTCTTCTTCAATGGTTTTTTCTCAAGAAGAAGGATGAAAATATGATGATGTGAATTCATTGTAATAAGACAATCAAGAACTCTTACCTTATTCCGATGATTGATGAGATCCATGGAGCAGTGCAATTTCTCCAAAATTGATCTTTGATCAAGTTATCATCAAATAAGGGTGAGAGATTAGGATGTGCACAAGTTGGATTTCATATGTCACTATGGGTATTATGAGTTTTTATTCATCCCATTTGGTTTGAATATTGTATTGACCACCTTCCAATCTTGCATGAATCATGTATTCATTAATCAATATGGAGATTTTGTAGTAATTTTCTTTTATGCAATTACTTGTTTTAAAAAACATGAGAAGATCACTTAAGACATGTAGATGAGTTACTTGGTATTTTAGAGAATCAATTATTCTTAGCTAAAACATATAACTGTGAATTTGGGATAACAAAGATTTTGTATTTGGGGCATATCATTAGTGCTTAAGGAGTGAAAATAGATCAAGAAAATATTGAGGCAATTTGATATTGGCTACATCCTAAAACTCTATCATAATTGAGAGGTTTCTTTGGTATTTTTAACTATTTAAGGAGGTTCATCAAGGTTTTATCATACTTGGTTGCACCATTAATAAATTTGATGAAAAAAGGAGCCTTTATTTGGTCATATTTAACACAAAAATATTTTGATGGCCAAAATTGTGATAGTATGTCCTGTGGCTATTCCTAATTTTTCACTTCCCCTTATTTTAGAGTGTGATACTTCAAGGGAATGGATTAGATCTATATTGATGCAAAACAAGCATCCCATAGTATTTGAGAGTAGGAAGCTCAAGGAGTTAGAAAAAGGATTCTCTATTTATGATAAGGAGATGATGGCTATAACACATCCTTGGTTAAGTTCAAATAATATTTGGTTTGTGGGAATATTTTGGTGAAGATGGATCATAATGCCTTGAGATTATTCCTCAGCCAAAGGGATCTCAAGAAAGGAAACAAAGACGGGTAAGTTATAGGCTTATGATTTTAAAATTGAGTATGTTAAGAGAAAAAAATAATGTTACGACTAATCTATTATCTAGAAAGTCCATGTTGTTTTCTATATCTTTTATTGATTGGAGAATTGATATAATAATTGAGTACACTAAGAATGTTTTTTTAGTGTTATTTTGGAGGATAAATTACAAGAAGAAAAATATAATATGGTTAGTGAGCTCATCTTTTACAAGGTGTAAAAGAAGATTTTTATACTTAAAGAGAATATAACTTCAAATAACAAAAGCTTCAATTACCTCAAATGATACAAATTTAATTGCTACTTCTAATGCAGGATGACTATAAAGTATACCAGGGATTAAATCGCATCAAAGAAACAACTTTATAACTTAATAACTAGAAATAAGAAATTAAAAGTGTTAAATTATAACTAGATTACAAATAAATAAATAATTAAATATTAAGAGACCTTGTACTAGATGAGCAAAAGTTAGCCTCGTATGCCAGCATAGTGCAGCATTTTCATCCCAACATAGTTAGTCAAAACTTACAAAATGCTCATTTCAGGTTTCACGAATGTCCTAACTTTACTGCAAAGAAAACTGGGGAAAAATATTGGGGTTGTTTTGGGGCTTACCTTAGTCAAACCCATGTTTTGGTATTTCTACCTACACGAAAAGCCAAATTGTATAGATAAAAATATAATGATAAATTGTTACTTTTAAATCCTATCAAAATTAGGAATCTAAAAATAAAGATTCAAGATAAAATTGAGATATGGTGTAAACCCAAGTCTACAAGGAAGAACACTGTGAGATTTTACTAATTTTGATAAATGATAGAAGTTATATTAAGATTTGAGAATTACTATTCTACTAGTGCAAATAATAAAATTGATGAAATAGAAAGAGTTATAACATCCTTGACCTTTCTCTCTTGAGATTCAAAATGGATAATGCAATGAGATGTAGTTGAAATTTTTTGGATAGTTTCCAACACAAATGAATTTTGAGAGCTTTGATACTTGTTGTGGGAGAGATTCAATGGTCAGTTGTATTTTGACAAAGTTTCCAAAAGGCACACTTGAGAGAATAGAAATTGAGGATTTCTAAGATGGAGAAATAAATGAGTTTTTGTTTGGTTGAATGAGTAAGAAGAGTTGTTATTCTTTTATGCAAGGTACGTGTCCTTAGATAAACCAGAAAAATTCACTTTGAATCTCAAAGACTGAAATTCTTTAACATGATGTCTGGAATGTGTCTATGTGTAGTGCAATAGTCCAAACGAATTCTATTGATTTTCAAATCATTTGTTGATAATGCTTCATATTTTTTAATCATGAAATCAAAATCTTTAAAATTGAGATATAAAATTTATCATAAACATCAACATTAGAGTGGGACAATGCACAGTGAAATTGTAACAATATGCATTTCTTGACACTATATTTTTCCCCCACTTTAGCAAGTTGATTACATAAATTAAGCTATGCTAAAGTAGATGATGAAATTTACAAAAACTATTTACTTTGGAAAGGATATTATAAAAGGGACCCCAAAAGTGGACTAACAATGCCCCAATGTTCCTAGTTTGATGAAAAGCACACAATATTTGATATGAGAGATCCTACAATATTTTAGATTGGTGTGAAAATGTTATTGCAAAATTCAAAACATGTTAGTTTCCCAAAATCTAAAGAAAGCGCCCGCGAGAGAGAAAGAATTTACAAAATTGAATACGAAGAAAAACTAATAAAAGGGTGAATATAGGCCCCCATATTTTTTTCCTTTGATGGGGGTGAAAACATTATGATTAAGTCATCTATAATCAAAATCATTTCAAGTTTTAGCAAAAAATATATATTATATATTTAAATTTTGAATTTTTATTATTCATAGAGGAGATTTTTGTTGAGTCTAGAGTGATTCCTTAAATAAAATATCTCACAAATGTAATTTCCAACCACCTAGGATCGATGAGCTCCATGCAAGGGTTGAGGAGGGCATCATTTAGGATGAGGTATACAATTTTTTTTTATGAATTTCATCAAATTTTAGCTAGTTTTTAGGATTGGGTAGCCCATGTCATGCATTGGCATCCAACGAGAATGATAGAATCTAGTCAACACATGGGTTAATCCAAACCTCAAGTAGGAATCTACCTTGCATGATAACATTCAAAGGATGCATTGTCATCCCGATGAGGGTGTTAGTGTCTAGCCAGAAGCGACGACTAGAAAAAAATAAAAAAAATTGAAGTATTTTTAGAATGGCCAGAGAATGTGTAGAATATTTTGGTAGAAGAATAGGGTTAAAATATAAATTTTATTATGGTATCCCCTATCCTACCATGCATAGGCATGTTGGAGGATCCATGTTTACCCTATTGTGGAGCCATGTTGACCAACTCACTACAATGTAACAAATTTTTTGAAATGAGTTGGACTATGGTGGATTTTCACTTTACCAGAAATATGGTTCCACCTCTCCATGTTGATGGATTTGATGGAGAATTGGGATGCAAATTATAGACACTTAAAATTATTTTAATTGATATTGCACATCCAAAATCGATTATTAACATTGTTTTCATCCTAATTCAACACCTTTCATCCATTTTAATTAAATAATGCTAATTGTTGGTAAATTCATCATTCTTCTATTAATCAAATAATCAACATTATTAGGTTAATTCACCCTCTTCATACTAATTTTCATCATGTTTGATTAAATAATGCAAATTATTTAGTTAAATTCCCTAAGTCTTCTCATTTGATTAAGATATCTTAATTATTTAATTAAATGTCATTAATTCCCCTTTTTAATTAAAGAGCTAATAATTTAATTATTTATTTGACTAATTTCTTTCATCTCTCCAATTTCTCCCTTTGGGAATATTCCCATGGGAATGTTCCTCCATTTCAAATTCAAACAATTTCCCTCTTAAATGGAAATATCTTACACATTCCTCCTAAATCTTAGGATTTGTGTTTCTTCAAATCAATTTGAATCATCGATTAAATTCATCAATCCATGTCAACTTTCAATCTCCTCCATGGATTGAATTCTTGATCTATGCCAATTCCTCTCCTTAATTTGTATCCATTGATTCACTCAATTTTCCTATAAATAGCCTTCATTTCTTGAGCAATTCATCCACATTCATTGAGAGCATCTGCATTATAGTCATTTTCATAGCAATATTTATGAGCATTTCATCCATTTTAGCTGAAATTTTCTATCAATTTGATTCATCTTCAAGCTTGTTTCAATCAAGGGATTGAGAAAGAGATGACATTCCACATCAATTCAGCACCAATCTCCCAATGGGATGAGGTTTGATGTATTAATTAGGTTTCCTTTAAGCATTTCATTGATATTTGATGTTTTAATGGCTTTTAGTTTAATATTTCAAGAATTTTATTGGGAGCATGGCTTAATTAGTTAAATTCTATTTAATTCTTGTAATTCAATCATGTTTATCTTAGTTCATGATCATGTTTAACGCATAAACACCTCTATTTTCCATCTCCTCTAGTGGAGATGACATTACTCTTGTAGATGTCTATCGTATTTTAAGACTACTAATTTTTGGTCAACAAGAAGTCATCAAGGAGTATAGGGCATTGGCCTTAGTAGAGAAGGGCCAATTCTATGCACTCAATCAAGTCATCTCCACTAACACATTAGGGAACATTTATATGGGATGTCTTGAGCAAGAGCTTGTGGTCATCCCTTTGGTGCGGAAGATATTGATCGCTACTTTTGTGATGAGAGTAGTGATAGATAGATGAAGCACACACCTCCATGAGAGCCTCATGTACACTATTAGACCTATGGAGGAAAGAGAGACCATTTTTGTGTGGGGGAAGAGCATCATTTCCCACTTGTACCACAATATCAAGAGCTATGTGCACCATGAGATGAGGAGTCTTATGATGTACACACTACTACAGGTCAAGGTATTCAAGCACATTACATGCACAAGGCCAATAGGATACCCAATACAAATATCCCAAAATGTGCCACAGGCACATGCCTACACCTTGGTCAAAGATTGGAGGTTTGGAGAACTGTTATTTTGGAGATAGCCATGGATCAACTACATAATTCAATTATTGTAAGGAAACCCTATGAAGTCATGAGAGTGTGGGTCAATGGCACAAGATAGATGGAATTCATGCAACAAGATCATTTATTAGCATGTTGCTATAACCATATTATAGTATCGTTTTACTATATAAACAAGTTATGCAATAGTTCAAGATTGTTCAATAGGTGTCTTCGACGATGCCAAATTCTATTTGGTATTTACAAAGTGTCATCTAAGCATAAGACTAACCTCATCCCACTATCATGGAGGTCGCCTTGAGTGATATAGATAATGAGAGAGAGGATACATCAACCACCCTAGATGTTGACAATTTCAGCATTACGCAGGGCTTCATCTCAATGGTGGTAGGATTTTTGGCCAATATGATGTAGAGGAAGAAGAAATACTTCAAAAAACTTTCCTATCACCTTCAAATAGGACTTCAAAACTTAAGGCTACAATTACGCATTTTGTTCATCCTAGACAATGAGTTCTCAAACCCAAAAGGTGGGGCAGCAATTCAGACCTTTTTTATCATAATTTATTTCAATTAATTTTTAAAGGGAATATGAAAACTGTTTTGGATACCCTTTTGGCCCTTACTAAACATGTGTTAAAATTAAGTAGGTTTTTTTTGTACGGAATAGTGCAAAACAAGGCGTTCATTGATCAAACCCATAGGCTGCCTCATTGTGAAATGAAAGGAACAGTCATTAATAACTTTCAAAAAACAAATAATGAAGCCAATATCTTAAATTGGATTTAAGATGACCTAATTATAGAATTTTCCTCCAATTTTCATAAATATCCAATGATGGAAAAGAAAGTTATGGCATTTTTTCTCAAACTGCAAACCCTGGGCAGCCACAAACTTGCTCTCACAAAAAATGGCATAACTCATTCAAAACTTAATAAAATTTGCTCAAAACAAAAGTATATGAAACTAGACTCATTTATTCATATTTTATCATTGGTTTCATACCAAAAATTTACCATACATGGTTGTCCTAGCATGTTTCACACTACAAATTTTGGAAAACATTGTTAGAATAGGGCAGCCTTCACCAAAATGGCCATATCTCCCACAAAACTCAATGAAATTTAATGCCACAAAAATAAAAATAAATAATATTCACATGCCAACACTATCCAATTGGTTTTAGACCTATATATAGGCTATACAATTCATTCCAATAGATAGAAAATGCTGCAACTTTCAGAAAACACCAAAAAAACTTCATTCCATTCACTCCAAGTTTTAAAAATCAATACAATAATGCTTGCATTTGACCATTTCAGCATAATCATGATTTTTCCAACCATTTAAATTTTATTCCCATGTTCTATCAATTACATGTAACTGAAAACCACAACCACATTTTTTACAACTTTCTAAAAAAGTTGCATGACAATTTGACAACTTTTGATAATTTTTGCAATTTTCCAACTTTTCCCACCAACAACTAAACACATAACCAAAAATGAATTTAATACAATAGAATATGGTCATAAATGACCTTATCAACCACTAAAACCCATTATCAACTAAAAATTACAAAAAAAAAAGAGAAAATTGAGCAAAAATGAAGCATGTAGTGCCCCTATACTACAACGTCAATTTTCCCAAAGGATACCCTAAAGGGGATCCTAGTGCACATAGCTCAACAAAGAAGGAGAGCAGTGAGGAGGAGGGAGGAGGGAAATATATGGGGGATGAGGAGGAGGAAGAGAGGCCTATGGTGCGACAGATGGTAGTACCTCTAACAACAACACAAGCAATTTCAACACCTCCAACCGTAGCACCCACAACTATAATGCCAATGAGGCCACCTTCTACAACTTCTACTAGGCCAACCGTTGAATCTAGAAATTTCCCTACACCTCAAGGTCCACACTAGCATCCTGGGAACCTGAGTGATAGTTTGATTACTTTGTGCTTTTATATGTTGTAGAATAGAATATGATGCAAAAGATATGTTTTGATTTTTATAATGTGTTACTAATGTATAGCATGTTTTATTTTTGGAGTGTTTACATGAGAGTGGCTCAACTTCATTGGTTGAGTCACTATTGAGATGGCCCTAATTGTTCATCTTGAGGGACCAATCTTGGATTCTTATAGACCACAAGTAACAATTAGTCGTCATGTCTAGATCTTTCTCATAGTGTAACTTGGGACTGCCTCATAGGAGATCCAAGTATGAGAGGTTCATTGATCTATAGAACTATCCATGATGACTGAGCATTAAGATACACTGGTCGCTAAGGTAAAGACTCTAATAACAAAGAGATACTTGGTTGTGGCAAGAGTAGAGAACTTATCGAAATGACATGTGATTATCTATAGAGCAAGATCAATGAACTTCACATAGAGGTTCACATAGAACAAACTAGTGTAGCCATAAATTTTGAGCATCCATGAGTGTGATAACTCATGGAGGATCTAGAAGTGGTGCAAGATAGAGATATGACACTCATGGAGCAGATCAATGAGTTGAGGGATGAGATTAGAGGATTGTAAGATTCCTCATGAAGTGTCTCGAGGAAACATTCACATTCAATGGCCTCTATGAGGCATCCACATGCTCATCTATAGGATCCACTAGCTCCAAAGGGCTTAGACACCCATGGACATGATTCTAATATTTGTATATATATTTTTGACGCATACATCTACTACATTTTGTGACAATGGTGAGCATACATGTACACAAACATTGTATACATTTTTTATATATATGAGATATTGTTTATATGTTATATGCACATGTGTTTTATGTTTTATGGATGTGTGTATGTTTATGATGTGATTTATATATGTTAGATTAGATGCTAGCATGATTTAATAAAAAAAAATAGATTACTTGTCTAATTATGTTCAATGATGATCTAGTAAAACATTGCATGTTTGATGAGATAAAATGCAATGAAATGTGTTAATTAAAGGACATGATATGATAAAGCTAACTATGTTGCACTAATTAGAGCAATGCATACTAAACATTTAAATATATAATATAAAATTAAATATACTTAACTATGCAATGTACTTAATGAAAAAGGAAATAATTTCTTTAAAGGAAACAAAAATTAAAAATTCCCTCTAAAGTAAATGAAAAATTCAATTATATTCACTATCTATACATCAAGCATATGAGAAATCAATTAAAAACTAATTAACTAATGGAAACACATGGATTTTATAATCAACTAAAATATACAATTCACACACACATCATAACACAAAGGACATGTGTTAATAAAGGAATGACATATGATAAACAACATTGACCTTTTAAGGATCAAGTATTAAACAAATGTCATATTAAGAAATTTAGACATGATAACAACGAAGATGCATTGCATTAACAAGTTATTTTAAGGGCATGCCATCTAGTGTAAATAGGCCATAAGCACTAGAACCATAAATATTTGTGATCATGTAAGGACCTAACTAGTTAGGGTTGAACTTCCCTTTTTGGCTTGGAGGTGCATTTACATTCCTATAGTTCTCACAAAGAACCAGGTCACCTACTTTAAAATGTCGAGAGAGAAAATTTTGACTGTATTTCTCAGACAAAAATTTATAAGCTAGAAGACATTTGAGAGCATTTAATTTATGTTCATCGATAAATTCAAGTTGATGTAGACATTATTCTCGATAGGTATCATCACCAACTAATCCTTTAACAAAAACTTACAACTTGATGGAATTTCTAACTCTAAATGCATGATATCATTGTCATAGATAATATTGTACAAATTATTACCAAGAGTCGTACAAATAATTTTACAATAGGCCCATAATGTATATGTTAGTTGAAGATGTAAATCTTTACTATAGGCCCATAATAGGCATGTAATGATGAATGTGTGGCCTCTAGAATAAGGTGAATATTTTTTTCCAATGATGTCCAATCCCTAGATGGAAATGGCTAAGGAGAAGCTTGGGCACGAAGTTCCTACATGGGAGCTCAGATTAAATTACTATGTTATTAAAAATAAGGACATTTTTTGACAAAGGAAAAAGAATCATGTTTCAGTGTATGACAATAGTATCCCATTCGTAACAATTTATTAACTATGTACCTACCATCAAAATGTACCATATCAGAAAATGTACCATATTTCAAGTAACTATAAATATGAGAGTACCACTCACCCAAGTTGCCCAAAATGGAAGTTACTAGTAGGTTTTTTCATAATAGTAGGAGAAAAGAACAAGTGGGTCCCAAAGTGATACTCATTTATTACATTTTCAAAGGGCACAAGGGAAGCAACACTTTCCATTGCATTCAGATGACAATCATATTTTTCTTGAAATGCTATCAATAGTAAATGATAAGAAGTTGTGTAACAAAGATAATGCTAAATCACAGTATGTACAGAGCTTATCCTATTTAGCTTGATAAGTCCCCATGATTTGAATAACAATTAGTTGAGAATCATCATAGATTTGAATATTTTAATGTTTGGTGATAATGTGGCATGCAAGCTAACAATAAGGACTTCATACTCAATAATGTTACTTTTTTCAAATAAATTGTAAATGAAAGGATAAGGGAATCAATTTACAAAAAAGGCGAGAGAAAGACTACTCTCACTTTGAAACCCATTCTACACCTTGATCCATAAAATTACATTTTCCATGTGGAACCATCATGTAGAGAAAAGAGATTTTTATCAAGAAAAGTGTCTAGATTAGGAAAAGTATGGGGTGAAGGTGCATTGGCTAAGTGATCAACTATAACATATCCATTTATTTCTTTTTGAGAGATAAATTTATGATTGAATTATGAAAGTAACATCACCCATTTATCCAATCTTCCAAAAAGATTGGTTTTAGAGAATAAATGTTTAAGAGGATCAAAATTTATAACAACATGAGTTTCTACATGAAGAAGAGTCTTAAATTTTTTGTTATAAAATTAAGAGAAAGATACTATTTTTCATTACAGAATACTGAGTTCCATAATCAAGTAAAATACAGCTTATATAATAAACTACTCTTTCCTTATTATCATCATCATGTTGATCCAACAAGGCTTCTAAAGCATGGGACGAAGCAGAAGTATAAAGCAAAAAATATTGATTCTATACAACTAGCATTAAAAAGGGAGGATTACTCAAATAATTCTTGATCAAAACATAAGCAACTTTACATTTTTCATCCCATTGAAAGTGTAAATTTTTCTTTAAAAGATGTGTGAAAGGAAGGGTACGATCATCCAATTGAGAAATGAATCTTCAAATTTCTTAGATCTTCCCTTGAAGACTATGAATTTGAGAAATATTCTAATTGGAGGCACAATAACTATTACATCTATTTTATTAGCATCAACTTCAATTCCATAATGAGAGACAATAAATCCCAAAATTTTATTAACGTCCACACTAAAGACACACTTAAGAGGATTTAGTCTCATTTTGTACAGTTGAATTGTTCAAAGATAAGGTGAATATTATTAATGTGATCTTGGCGAGTTAGAGACTTTGCCAAGATATCATCAACATAATCCTCTAGAATTTTATGAATAAAGTAATAAAAAATTAGAGTCATCACATGTTGGTAAGTTTCTCGAACGTTCTTTAAGCCAAATGACATGACTACATAACAGAAAGTAGTCCAAAGGGTAGTGAAATTCGTCTTCAATTGATCTTTTGGGTTAATAGGCATCTAATTATATCACAAGAATTCAAATATAAATGATAACAATGCATGACTTTCTATCAATCCCACAATCATATCTATATTAGGGAGAAAAAAACATCTTTGAAGGAAGCTTTATTTAAAGCACAAAAATCAATGCATACTCAAATATGACCACTAGGTTTAGTAGAAAATCAAATATTTGATATCCAAGGTGAATAGTAAATAGGACGGATAAAACCAACTTTAAAATCTTTTATATCTTAGTATTAACCATTAGTGCAACCTTAGGATGCAAGTTTCTAATCTTTTATTCAACATGCTTTGCATTAGGATATAAAACAATATTGTGAACCACAATAGAGGGGTCAATACCAGGGATATCGTCATGTGACCACTTGACAATAAATCATGATAATAATGTATAATATTATAATGCATTGATATTCTTCAGAAGAAAGGTATTTACCGATCTTGATTACTTTTTCATAAGATTTAGGATCTATAGGGACATTGATAGTATCTCCAATGAGGAGTGTACTACGATCCACAAGAGGAAGAATGGTAAAGTTTTTATGATCATTAGAAAGAGAATTTTTATCATCTTCATTTATAGTTGATTCACCAAAATAATCTTGAGTATTCAAGTGATATATGAATTGAAGATCATGATGATAAGAAGGTAAAGTAGAATAGGCATCTAAGAACTTTACTAGAGCCTCCTCTGTAGAGAAAATGTCTAGAGGAGTTATATTAGGATCTAAATTATCAAAAACAATCTTTGGATAAATAAAATTAAGTGAATTTGAATTTGAAGAAATCATATTTATAGTTAACCACAATCTTTCTTTAGCTCGGATGTAGGGAAATATCCAAGTCTCAAATTAGAGCCATGTGGATTAGGCTCTAATAGATTTTTGATACCTTGTTCATTACATCCACAACCCTTTCCTTTGTAACCAACTTTTGAAAGGATATTTATCCTAAACCATAATATGGTTGCAACTCCTCAAAAGTAGGAGGATCAATTTTAATGGCATAGTCAATATGATATATATAATTACAATTATCATTCATAGCATCCTGTGATACGAAAGAATAATCATCTTTGATAGCAGGTGCAAATGATATTTTTGATATGTCAAAGTGATTGGGATTGACTTTAAATATTCTCCAATGAAGGATGGTGTAAATTTTAAGGAACCCCAATCATCACCACAACATGCATTTTCTATAGAATAAGGACTTGAACAATCCTTTGAAAAAGGAACATCATCATAAGAAGGAATAAGAGTGGTAAATTCATCCTTGAAAGGAGTATCAAAAGATGGTGTAATGATTAAGATTTGAAACTCGAATAGAAACAAAATATCATGCAAGTTCTTATTTCAAAACAAGAAAAATATCTAGATAGAGCTCACAAAAGAGAAAAAAAAAACATAGCATCAAACAATCAATGTAAATGTTATCATAACCTCCATTGTGATTTGATTTTATCCTTGAATAGTTGGAATATGAATGTTCTTTGCTTGAAGATTCTTGTTTTGACATGTACCTAATGTAAGTGATAATAGATTAGGAATGAAGGATAAAGTGCTAAAATTTATAGACTTTTGGAAGGGGAAATGGATGGTCAATATTTGATTGTGAAATCAATGGTGGGGGATGGTTGAGAGGAATTCCCTAGGATCAAGGAGAGGGTGAAGGGTAGAGATGGAGATGGTTAGATTATGAATGGTTAGTATGAACTTAATAAGTTTAGTTAGTGAGAATGAAAGAAATAAGGGACATGTGCATCTAGTGGGGCTATATTTTTGGGTTGTGATGAGAGAATAATGGGACCATAAGAAATGTGTTGGAGGGAATATAGACTTGATTAAATATTATTATTTAATTATTTTAGCCATGTGAGATGGATAATAGGTGGATTATATATTTATTTATTGATTTATTTGTGAGGAGATGGAAAAAGGTGATTAATTAAATAATATGATTATTTACTTTAAGCTATGAACTTGAGGTAAAGGGGACATGTCCTAGGTGATGGAACTGGTTGATTAGGACTAGATGATGGGAAGTAGGTATAGGTGATAAAATTAGTAAATTAAGGTTAGGTGATGGATGACTAGGGAATATTTTAGGGGCCTACAAATGATATTACATGATTAGGAGATAATGAAGGAATAAATTGTTTAAAAGTAGGAGGATTCGAAGAACAACTCATCTCAACCACTTGACAATAGTGAATGGCATTAGGGTCAGCCTTAACTATAATTACTTATTAAAGTTAACAAATTTAATAGACTAATGCAAGATAGACTAGACTACACCAATAGCATGAATCCACAATCCTCCTAGAAGTAGGTTATACATTAGAATGCTTGGCATTATGTATATGAAGGTGAGAATGGTAACGGGTCCTAGCTACAAAGGTAATATTATTGTACTTAGAGCTTGTCAACTAATGTTATCAAACCCATGATTAGATAAATATATATTTTCTAAAGAATTAGTATCTATATTTAGCTCATGTAGGAGATCAACACAACAAATTTTGAGTGTTGAACCAGTATCAACGAGAGTGCATCTAATGCTTATATTCTTTATGAAGCCTATTATCATTAAAGGATCAACTTGATTTTCACTTTTGGAGAAGGAGGTTCATGCAAATATAATTTAATATGTGGTGTATCAAAACAAAAACATTGTATCAATGCTTCATGGAGCATTCCATGATAAAGCAAAGAATTTTGAAGCGGGTCCCAAATAGAGATCTTAATAGGAATAACACAAAAAAATTCAATAAGATCATATTCATTGGGATATTTTGAAGTTATTTTAGGTGCTTGAGGAAGCATAGGCTGAGAAATTGGAATGTCAATGTTATTCTTATTTCTATGAGTATTATAAGTGTGGGTTACTAATTTATAATTAGTAGTCACATGCACTTTAGAGGTGATATATTGAGCAAGTTATAAGTAATAACTCAGAGGGTGTGCTATAGAAGGATCGCCACAAACGATTTTTGCTTTCTTTGGTCATAAAATTTCCTAGTTAACATAGATTATGAGTCTCTTGAGTTTTTCAAGGACACAAAAGATAACAATTTATTTTATTTTATTTTTAGAAGAAATTATAGAAGAAGAATTTAAAGAAGTAGATGATAGTTCTAAGAAATCATTAAGAGCATTATCTAACATGTCAAAATCTTCTTTATAAAATACATTATCAAAATAATTAAAATTCTAGAAAGAGATTTGACATTGTTGTGTAGCAAAAATTCACCGAACAAGAAGTAATAAAGAAGTGAATCACTTAAAAATAAATAAACCACAACAATTAAGAAGTGTTACAAAGCGTCGGGTTCACCAAAATGTAAAAGAAGAGTTTTGGTACTTAAAGAGAATATAAATTCAAATTAAAAAAAATATTCAATTACCTTAAATGATGCTAATTTAATTTATACTTCTAATTCAGAACATTTATAAAGTATAACAGGGATTAAATTACATCAAAGAAATAACTTTGTAACTTAATAACTAGAAATAAGAAACCTAGAGTGCTAAAGTATAACTAGATTACATATAAATTAGAAATTAAATATTATAGAAAATGAAAGTATGGATAAAGGAAAACATGGTACTAGATGCGTAAATTGTCGACCTCAAATACCAACACACAATGCGAACTACAATGTGCAGTGTGAACTACATTGTGTAGTGTTGTCATCACGACATAGTTAATCAAAAAAATCTGCAAAACACTTATTGCCAACTTCCATAATATCCTAACCTACACACAAATAAAATAAGAAAAATGTTGGAGTTTTCTTGGGGATTACCTCAGTCAAACCTCGTTTTGGTATTTCTAACTCCATGAACAACCATGTTGGATTGATATAAATATAATGATAAATAGTTACTTTTAAATGAGCAATATTAAGAATTAAATTCAAAGATTCAAGATAAAATAGAGATAAGGTGGCGACCATAGTCTACAAGGAAAAACACCATTATATTTTACTGATTTTGATAAATGATAAAATCTATATCAAGTTTTACAAATTGCTATTCTACTAGTGTAGAATAATAAACCGATAAAATAGAAAGAGAGAGTTACCAACAACCTTGGCCTTTCTCTCTTGAAATTCACAATGTATAATGCAATGAGAGCTAGTTTAAAAATATTGGACTGTTTCCAACACAAGTGAATCATGACAGCTTTGATTACTTGTTGTGGGAGAGATTCAATGTCTGAGTGTATTTTTGGAATCTAGTTTCTCCTAGTTGAACACTTGCTTGAGAGTAGAAAATTGATCTTTAGAATGGAAAAGAAAGGAGTTTTTTTGGTCAAACAGGTGGGAAGAGTCATTATTTCATGTAGGCATTACAACACATGTCATGAACAAGCCACACAGAATATGCACTTTTGAATCTCAAAAATTCCTAGAATGCTAGCGCATTGAAGAGACGTCTATGCATAGTGTTATATTTTAGAGGAATTTTGTTGATTTTTCAAACCATAGGTTGATAATGTTTCATTTTTTAAAATTTTGAAATCATAATGTTTAAAATAAAGATATAAATTTATCATAAATAATAAAATTGGGTATTGTGGGGAAGTATTTGTTATTGTGAAAATCTAAGTCATCCAAAGATATAATTTGGGGAAGGGTTGTTGTAACTTTAGTTCACCCTTTGAGATTCCCTTGGGTAGTGCATGTATTTGGGATTCAGTATTTGACATTTGTAGGGTTGTGTGATTTATTTTGAGCATTGGTTACTACAAACAAGATGTGTTGTTCTTTGCAGAATGATTGATGTTATTGTATTTTGTGCACCTTGTCTACCCTTGGATTGTGGAATATGTTTTTGTGTTGTCGATAAGGGAGTGGCTTTCAACAAGGGTTGGGACACAAAGGGTTCCTAGGACAACTTGTGTGAAATTCAGTTTAATCCAATAGAAATTAAATAACCTATATTAGGGATAGAGTAGTTTAGTACATTTAATCAAATAATTTAGCCTCGCTCATTGGATCAAGGGCTAGTATGAGACTTGAGATGAGTCGAGAAGGCCTGGAATGGCAAGATCGTTATCTTTTCTTCTCGAAATATAATTGATTCTACACTGGTGTGCATGTGGGGCCAGGTTCGTGAGAGATTACCAGGATAACCCAAGATGGGGGTTGGGATGTAGGAAGATATCCTTTGGATAACCAATGTAACCTTTGTGATGACACTCCTCCTATGACAGCAGTTAGTTTGTATTGTACAGTGGATGTATTGATTCTATGGTTCTGGAAGCAATGTAACCTTATGTTTTGTGTTTACTGGTATAGTGTTGTTTTGTATTTATTGGTACAGTGTGGTTTTGTATATTGTCTATGTCTAAAGGTTATAGTTTTGCTTGGTTACCTTTTACTATCTCCTAGCATGGGGGTTGGGCCTATGGGTACCATATGGTTGGATGGCGTGCACCTTACACTGTTGAGCTTTCTCTTCTTGTCCATGATGGCGAGATCTTCTTGTTCGAGGAGCTCGTGTGGTTCTATGGATTTGTACTTCTCTTTATCATTGTAAAAATGGACATTATATATTGTATTCCTTATTTGTAATCAAGGAGGAACCCTTGTGATGTAATTGTAACATTATGTATGATATTTTCATCATTGGATTAAATGGTATATATTGTTTATATGATGTTGTATCTGTGGAAATATGCTCATTACATTTCTATGTGTTAGACTTATTCTACAATGGATTAATGCTTTGATGTATGTTGTATCATGAGTTATTTCCATATACTATGTTTAAGAATAATTTTTTAAGTTTTGAATTTCACATGTAGACATGTTGTGTGGCCTAGAGGATGTATGTGTTAGAGTATTTTACCTCACTCGTCATTGTTACTCTTTTTAAGGAAAAAAATTTGTTGTGCTTCCGCAGTGTTTCATCGTCCTCTAGGTTGTGGGATGGGGTTTTACAAGGAGGATTAGTGAGGTTTCCTATAAGTTAGATCTATACAAAAATAGTAAAATTCACAATGTATTTCATGTTTCATGTCTTTAAAAATCACTTGGACAACATGTTACTTCTTTAAAGATACAAAAATAGTAAAATTCACAATGTATTTCATGTTTCATGTCTTTAAAAATCACTTGGACAACATGTTACTTCTTTAGAGCTACCACTACTTGATGATGAGGAAAAATGGGTCTTCGTACCCGAATCTATCATCTATATGAGAGAGAGAAGGTTGAGGAACATGATCATAATGAAGTACTTCATACGTTGGAATAACCTTCCAATAGAGGATGCTATATGGGAAGGTTTGGAGATTCTTTATCATCCCAACTTACAATTACTTGAGGGCAAATAGAAGGGAAAATTATCATGTCCTCTTTTTAAACTAACATAATGAGAATACCTCTAGTCTATTTTTTTTTCCCATAGGTAAAAGGACTATGAAATAAAAATGAATGTTGTTATTTTAAGTTGGACCCAATCACTTTTATCTTTGGGTAACTTAAAATAATATTATTTCAATAAATTAAAAAGAGTTTTTAAGCACTTACATATAAAATTATTTTTAAATACAATGGGGGGAATTTTAGTCCTATGGACCAAATTGAAAAGGTATAAAAATGGGGCACTTAACTCATTTGAGAAAGAATATTTTATTTGGTATTTTCATTGTGAGTTGGGTGTTCAAATTCATATCCAAGGATGAAAACCCTTGATTGTATTTTTTGTGATCTAGGAGGATGAAAACAATCTTTTCTCTTCTCAAGATGTAAGGGTGAAAACCCTTGCCTCTTTCATGGTAATTTTATTTAGGGGTTATAAGGTGAGCTAAAACTAGAGAAATTGTGCATGTTTCAAGTTAATGGAAGACATTTGTGAGAAAATCTAGAGATGTTCATTCTAGTTGTTGCCTATTAACATGTTTCTTAGACGTAAAATCATATTTGTAATAATATGCATATAAATTTGGATCTTTGGATTAGAATTGAATAGGTTATTGGTCATATTCCATATAACTACATACTTACTAGGAAATTTTTAGAGTTGTACCTATCTCCTTAGGGATTATTTCTATTAATATTGTAGGAAGTAGATCTTGACCTAAGAATTGTGACTATTATAGTGAATCAAATCATTTTTTGGGTAGGATTATTTTGTTTTGGTTGTTACAATTTTTATACAAGGAGTGCACCAATATTTGGGACTAATAGTCGTAGATGCAACTATTGATTGCATCATCATAGGGTATTATTATATTTGATCACTCCATATTCTACAAATTTCCTTGATCTAGGAGGTGCCACACCTTTTTCAAGATGATTAATATCTTGATAGTTTGAATAGAGTATTAAGGAGAAGACCTATCACAACTATAACATTCAATTTGGTCATACACAAGGATTTTCCTCTTTCTCTAGCATTTTTCAGTGAGTGTCCAACTAAGTTAATCTAAATAGATTGTAAATAACATTATATTAGAATCATCCAAGATGGGTAGCTCCTTTGGTGGTGGTGATAGCGGTGGTATTTTTTCAATTTTGATTGAGGCAGAAAATCTAGAAGAGGCTCTTGACGGTAATGGCGGTTGGTGTACTGATGAGAGGGTGATGTCAGGTAGGGCCCTTGCTGTAGGTAAGTTGTGTGGGTCCCCTTTTGTGGATAATGTTCTTTTGGAATGGAAAGAGGCTTAGAAGAGTGTGTGTCTGTTGCACTCCCTGATGCCTAGCTTTGAAAAAGTGGTACCTAGCTTAGAAAAGTTAGGGAATGTCTTCTCTTTCAATGGGAGTGATTGGATTCCTAATGTCGAAGGTTTTGATTCTGACAATATTAAGAGTGCTTTCTTGTCATGCTCATCTCTTGAATGGTTAAACTTTTTTGGTGCTAAGCCTAACGAAAAAAGTACCTCCCCTCTGATGCCCTTTGTTGCAAATAAAAAGACTAGGGAGTACTTTGTTTTAGTCCTGGATTGTATTTTTGATAAAAGAATGTCAAATATGGATTTGGAATTATTGGGTAAATTTGTTGGTCCTCAGCCTCACATTGAGCTGGTCCGCAAGTTTACTCTAAATCATTGGAAACCTAAGGGACAAGTTGATGTGGCTGTTATGGCTAAAGGTTTCTTCTCTTTCTTCTTTAGTTGTGAGGAAGATATGGTTCCTTGGAAGGTCCTCACTAATGCTTAAGAAGTGGGGGATGGGCTTTAATCTAGACTTGTGCTCCAACTGCTCCGGTCTAGGTTAGATTTCCTAGCCTCCCGTTAGATTTTTGGGATGAGGAGGTTTTTAAAGGGGTTGCTAGTACATTTGGTTGTTTGTTGTCGATTGACGAAATGATTGCTTCTAGGAAATGGTCAGTTTATGCTAGATTTTTTGTGAATGTTGACCAAACTGCATACCTTCCTGCTCTGGTTAAGATTAATTCCAAGTTGGGGGTGTGGGATCAGTCTGATGAATTTGAGACAAACCCCTTTGCTTGCTTTCGCTGTAAAAAGGTTGGACACTAGGTTAAAAAGTGTCCTCTTAAAGCTCCTAAGCAAATAACTAAACAATGGAAGGAGGTGGAGAAACCTCCTATTAAGTAAGTGGATTCGGTTCCTGCTCAAGAGGTGGTGGCGGACCCTCCTGCTCAGGAGGTGGTGGCAGACCCTCCTACTTAGAAGGAGGTTCTTGTTGGTGTGCCCCCCATGCTGACTTTAGAGGAGATGTTTTTGGATGAGGGGGATAAGGTGTTGGATTGTCAACCTTCCTAGGGTGATTTGTTTTAGGATGTGGGTCTAAATGATAAGGTATGGTCTTCCCCTAGTTTTGTTGATGATAGATCTGTGGTGGCTGAGGAAAATCCTTCTACATTAGTTGTTTATGGTTTTCCCCATGGGGGGGAATTTATCTTAGCATGATGTCAAAAATTGAGGGACTAGAGTTAAAGAATGATGTTAAGGAGGTTGAGGAGTTGGAGGAAGCGGATAATCCACCCTATACTCAAGTTCATGGTCAGAATAGGAAAAAACATTCTCCTTCGCCAGGAGTTGTGACAAGGAATAGGCAAAGGTTAGATTGTGGGTTTGATTCGAGGTGTGGAGGACAACCTTCTAATAATGTGACTAGGGAGAAGGAGAGTCGGATGGATATTGCTTATGGTACGCAGAGAACTCTGCTGGATATGTGCTCTAAGAGTAGTGTCCATAAATCCTCATGAAGATAATCTCCTAGAATATGAGGGGTTTGAATCACCCTCACAAGCATGATCTCTTGGCTAATTTGGTAAGAGATTATCGTCTTGATATTGTTCTTATACAAGAAACTAAAATGGGAAGGGATAAACTTTCTAGATTGAAACTAAAGATTTTTAAGGATTACAATATGAACTATTCTGACACAGTTGGTGCCTCTGGAGGGATAGTGACCTTTTGGAATCTTTGGGCTATTAGAGGGGTGGAGGTGTTGAATGATAGTAATCATGTGGCCACTTCCTTTTTCCATATGCATGATAAGTTCTCTTGGAATTTGTCTAATATCTATGCACCTAATTATAAGCGAGATAGAAAAAGGCTCTAGGAAGGTCTGGCTTCTTTTAAAGCTTCTTATAATGTGGATAACTAGTTGGTTATTGGTGATTTCAATACCCCATTACATGATGCTGATAAGTTGGGTGGTTCACAGAATGTGGATGATAAACGATTTGATCTTATGCAATTTATTAATGACTCAGATCTTTTTGATTTGGATTTGAAAGGGGCTTCCTCTACCTGGTCGAATAGGCGAGCTGGGAATTCCCTTATTTAGGTTAAGCTAGATCGTGCTCTTTTTAATCCTGAGTGGTTGGCCCACTATTCTTGCTCTCTTTCAACCCTTACCAGAGTGGGTTTGGATCACTTTCCTTTGGCTCTGTCAATGGACTTGTTGGGTGGTAAGAAGAACTTCCCTTTTAGGTTTGAGAAAAAGTGGACTTGTCACCCGAATCTTGGCAATTTAATCAAGGATTGGTGGAGTATAAATGTGGATGGGTCGGCCATGTATAGAGTTGTTAAAAACTGGCTAATGTGAAGTTTAATGTTAGGAAATAGAACCGTACCTCATTCGGTCACATTTTCTTGGAAAAGGATGGGGTTTCTCGGGAGCTTAATTTTGTTCAACAAGTTATCTGGATGTCTGGGTATGATCAGGATCTGATTTTGAAGGAAAATGTTTTGATTTCTAAACTGCATAATATCATCACGAAGGAGGAAGAATTTTGGAAACAATAATCGAGGATCATGTGGTTGAAAAGTGGGGATATAAATTCTAAGTTCTTCCATATGTCAATGATAAAACACATGCCCTCAAACAAGATAAATTTGATTAATTATAATGATCAAGCCTTGGAGAAGGATGTTGATCCGTAGAATGTTACGGCCTCCTATTTTTCTCATTTGTTGTCAATTAAGGGAGTGCTTGATCTGGCATGCCAAGAGGATATTTTGAGGGTATTTTGTGGTTGGTGGATGAAGAGATGAATCAGCAACTTGTTTGTATTCCTTTGGGGGAGGAAATTCGATGTGCTATTTTTTCCTTTGAAGGTAATAAGGCTTTGGGCCCTAATGGCTTCCCCATGTTTTTCTTTCAATCCTTTTGGGAAATTATTGTGAAAGATGTTGCGTCTACTAAGGATTTTTTTAGGTCAGGTGCTCTTCTAAAGGAAATGAATTGCTCTTTTATTGTTCTGATTCCCAAAAAGCCAGGGGTAGTGTCCTTGAGGAGTTTCATCCTACTAGTTTGTGTATTCTATCTATAAGATCTTCTCCAAGGTTCTGGTGTTGAGGTTGCAAAAAGTCTTGCCTCTCATCATCTCTCCTCAACAAAATGGTTTTGTGGCTGGTAGGTAGATTATGGATTCCATTCTTACTATACATGAGAATATTCATTCTCTTATTGTTAACAAACAAGTTGGGTTTATCCTCAAGCTTGATTTACTTAAAGCCTATGACAGAGCGGACTGGGGTTTTCTATTTAAAATTCTTATCTCCTTTGGTTTTGGGGAGAGAATGGTGGCTTTGGTGCTTCAAGTTATTTCAACCTCAAGGTTTTCGGTGCTCATCAATGGTTCTCCCTCTCCTCTTTTTGATTGCTCCAGGGGCCTTCGACAAGGGAATCCTATTTCTCTATTTTTGTTTATCATTATGGTTGAGTCTTTGGTTCATCTTATTCAAAGATTTTTCAACTCTAGTCTTATGGTTGGGTTAGCTCCTTCTTCTGCTAACCTTGTCTATTCTCATCAACAATTTGTGGATGATTCTCTCTTGCTCGGGCAGGCTACGATTAAGGAAGCTTAGGCTATTAAACGGATTTTGAAAATGTATGAGGTCACTTCTGGGTAGAAGGTTAGCCTCCAAAAGAGTGTGCTTTTCTTTTTTAATACCCCACTTGATAGACAAAATAGGATTGCTCCAATTCTTCAGTGTCAAATTGGTGAACTCTCGGCTTCCTCTCTGCTCTAAGGCTCCTAATTCTTTATGGAGGGGTCTGATTGATAAATTTAATTCCAAATTGGCTGGGTGGAAGGGGGTTTTGTTGAGTCAAGCTAGAAAAGTGTAGTTGATCAAATCCACCTTTCAGAACATTTCAGTTTATTCCCTTAGTCTTTTTCATATGTAGAGGAAATATGTGGATCTTTTGGAGGGAATTTAGAAAAAATTATTGTGGACCGGTATTGAAGATAAGAAAAGAATTCATTTGGTTACTTGGGATGATGTTTGTCAACCTATAAGGGATGGTGGACTTGGAATTCACAAAATCAAAACGTTCAATATAGCCTTATTGGGTAAACAGTTATTGAACCTTTTGGAGGCGAAAAGTGAGTGGGCAAAGATTGTGTGGAGTAAATACCTTTATGGAGATTTTGGGATTAGAGGTCTTTTATCTCAAGAGTTTATTCCCTCGAATAATTATGTGCTATGGAACTATATGTTAAAGGCTTGAAGGCTTATTGCTAAGGGTCTCTTTTGGCAGTTGGGCAATGGGAGGACTATTTTGTTTGGGGATGATAATTCGTTGGGTAATGGGCCTCTTAAATATTTTCCTTAGGCTAATCCTTTTATGGACCTCTATTTGCGACAGTTTGGTAGATTGTTTGCTAATTATATTGAAGGTGGTTGTTGGAGGAAGTTGCATGAGGTGGATCTAGGTCTAGAAGGCTTATATAGAGCTTTATCCTTGGTTCATATCCATTCTACCCCCTCTCTTGATAAGTTTGTTTGGAAACCTTTCTCTACGGGTAACTTTTCTATTGCTTCAACTTTTCATATGAGTGATTCTTTTACTGGCCCGCCTCCCTTTTGGGCCTCTATTTGGTCTTCTACATTGATCCCCAAGATAAATATTTTCTTTTGGCTCTTTTGTCAGAATAAAATTCTCACTAATAGTAACTTGATTAAAAGAGGTTTTGTTATGCCTGATAGATGCTTTCTTTGTGAAAAGGAAGTGGAAAATACTTATCACTTGATGATTGGGTGCATTTATGTTGGTGTGATCTAGAACCATGTGCATCCATTGTGGAATCTTAGTTGGGTCTTCCTGAGCTCTGTCAGAGATTTATGGTTCCAATGGGTTGGTCCTTCTTCTAATCTGGCCTTGTAGATTTTATGGTCCCTTGTTCTGCCTTAAGTTATTTGGGAGGTGTGGTTGGAATGTAATAATAGAATTTTTAGAAATTTTGCTATTCCAGCTTCAAATGTTACCCATAAGATCAGTGTGGCTATTAAAGAGAACTTTATTTCTAGGACTTCTTTTTATACTGGTCAAAGGATTAACCTGTGCTCCTCTGATATATCAATTTCCCAAAATTGGAAGTTGTCATGTGATATATCTCTCCCTATTTCTAAAAGGAAATCCTTTAGAGATGAGGTTGTGTGGAAGGCGCTTTCAAATGGCTAGTTTAAGATTAATTTTTATGGTGTGGATAAAGGCAATCCGGGACCTGCAGGTTGTGGGGGAGTGATAAAAAATTCTAATGGTAGGCTCGTCTTAGCAGTGGCACTCCCTTTGGGAACCTAGACAAACCACTTTGTGGAGGTGGCTGCTACCTATCATGGTCTCAAGTTGGCACAACGAAAAGGGTATCACAAGGTCTAGCTAGAGGGTGACTCCTTGAATGTTATTAATAATTTGAAGAATATTTCCCCTCCTTCTTGGATAATTGAGGCCATGGTTAGGGACTCTATTAATATTATCAATTCTTTTGATAATGTCTACATTTCCCATGTCTTGAGAGAAGGAAATAAGCTAGCGGATTTTTTTTCCAACTATGGTGTTCATGAGAGTAAGGAATGGGAGTTAAATGGCCCTATTTTATTTGAGGCCTCTACCATTGTTAATAATGAGTGCTAATATTTTATGTCGAATGAAAGGTTGGTTGTCCTTAGTCACGTGCTTGATTTTCATGGCTAAGGTTGTTAAAGATTTGATTAGAAGTGGTGGCTTTTACAAGGCTTACAGTTCATTATTGCATCTTTGTTTGGAGGCTGACTTCACATGAATTCTAGGCATTTTTTGCCTTTGTTTTGAGAGTCTTCAATTTTCCAAGACTAGTTTGTTTGGCTCTTGCCTTGGTTGCAAGTGCTATTGGATGAGTGTTGGGTCTCTGTGTGTCAATTTTTCCACCATGGGAGGGGATAGATATAGGGTTGAGTCGAGGTCTTCTGAGACTGTGAAGCAGAAGAAAGAGGTTTGGGAGGTCCTTGAGAAGGGTGGCCTTACTATGTACGTGGAAAAGCTGCATGGGAATAACCCCCAAGTTACAAATTTATTTGTTCAAGGTTAGAAGGAGAGGTATGTGATCCTAAAAGGGAGGGAGATTGTGTTGGATGAAGAATTTATTGCCCAGATTATTGGCCTTATCGTGAGGGGTATGAAGGTTTTTAGGGATAAGAAAGAAGCACAAGTAGCTTTTGTAGACATGTAAAATATACCGATTGATAGTGTGCAGCTGATCCAGACTTACTAACATCGTTTCTTCCCAAATCATCCCTTGGTCTAACCATTTAATCAAATATCCTTATTTGATTAAATTCATCAATATTCCTCTCTTAATTAAATATATAATTTTATCTAATTAAGTCAATTTCTCTTGTTAATTAAATCAATCTATCTGATCTAATTATCCCTATTTAATTAAATAATCAAGGTATTTGATTAAATCCCTAAAGTCCATCTATTAAATTAAATAAATTAAAACCTTATTTGATTTAATTTAACACCATCTCTTTTAATTAAATAAATCAAAATCCTTATTTAATCCCTTATCATATTCTTCTCTTATTTGATTTAAATAAATCCATAAATTTGAGTCAAATAGGTCACATCATCTAACCCCTCTCATTAAATTAATTAACCCTTGATTAATTTAATCTCATCTCATGTCCCATCCTCTAGATAATGCAAGTTTCACATGAAAATAGATTTAATTCATTTATTGAATCTCTATTTTCCTCACAAGGCATCTTTTGGAATATTCTCTTAATTTGAATTCAAAAATTTCAAGTCAACATCCACATCCAACAAGACAATAAATTTATCTTACATGTCCTTTTCTTTGAGCCAAGTGACACTTATTGCATTTTCCCTTCCCTCTTGCATGTCATTTCAACAAATTTGAAATTCAAATTTATGCATTTATTAGCACATTCTCCAAATCTTGCACATCCTTCACCCATTCATAGCTTTACAAGTGTCATCATGCCATTGGATGAATGTTAGTCCCACATTGCTCAAATTTGGACATTCATCCATCTTGGCATTCTATAAATAAAGAGCTCACATCCTTGTTTGATCATCCACAATCCATGCAAACTTACCATGCTAAAATACTTAGCCATTTCCATTCATCAATCTTGAGTTCTTAGCTAGGTTATTGTAGATTTTGGCTTGGATTTCTCACCATTCATCATCAAATTGGATCAAGTATCTTCATCAACACATCCATTTTGCATCATAGGAATTGGGAAAGGGCTAATTTTCATATCAAATTGGCACCAATTCCCTCATGGGATCATTTGTTTGCTTTTCTAATTAGGATCTAATCTTTGTTTTTGTCATTTTCATTGTGTTCTTTACTATTTTCTTCCTAATTTGAATATTGTAAATGGATTTCATGGGGAATCCTTGTTTTGGCTTGCAATACCTTGTCTAACTTGTTTATGCTTGTTGTTTTGCAAGTACCAAGGTCAGGGTTCTCACAGCTATGAACATTTTCTTCAAAAAGAATGAAGCAGCTGACTTGAAGACCGCTAAGAGCGGTGGGTATCAGCGAAGCTCGTTGAAATCTCTTTGGTGTGAGGTGGTTGAGAAAATTTTGAGGTATGTTACTCTATAAGGAAGGTATACTATACATATCATTTTCTTTTACTCAACCATTTCCGTCACAAAAAATGGGTTTCTTTCCCATACTATTTGCTTATGTCACTAGATTTGGGGATTAAGGAGCATTTTAAAAACCCCAAGAACCTCATTCTGCATGTGGGGTTGATTCTTCTTATTTATGAGCATGTCATAGCCCTTGATGTTCAAAAAACCCCTGTCGCCCTATAGGATAAAATTGTTAAGCGCAGGGAGGGTTATGAGATGAATTCAAGGGATGAAAGGGGTGGTAAGAAGAATAAGAGGTGGAAGCTTATTTTGAATGAGAATTCAGATTCGGATAGGGATGGTGATGTTGACTATGTTCTGGATTCTTATGCTTCTCTAGAAGAGGGCCCCATCTCCCCTATTGTGGGCAAAAGTGGAAAAAGAAAGTTGGGGGACAAAGTGGGCTACATGACTTGTAGTGATGAGGTGGAGGAGATTCCTATTAGGAGTTGTAAGGACAAATGAAACCTTTATGGAGAAGCTTCTTCCCCTCCCCTTGCCACTAGAATTGTGTAGGATGTTGATGTTGGTAACTGGAAATGTAAAGTGAGGAGTGTGGACCCTTTTCTGGAGAAGGGTTTCCCTTTAACTCTAGTTGGTGGTGTTGTTGGAAAGGCTCCTACTAGTGTTGTGTTTGTGTTTCCAAATCTTGGTAGGGAAAGGGGTGTGGGTATTGAGGAGGTGGGTATTTCAGATAGGATGCAAAAAGGAAGGAGGTCGCTAAGGAAATTACCTGCTCAATGCGGATGTTGAAGACCCCCATTCCTACTAGTAAAGGTAAGGATGTTTCTAAGCAAAGAGCTCCTCCTTGTACTCCTAATGAGGATGTGGCAATTGGTAAGTGTATTGAGAATTTTGATAGTGAGGATATTGATGTGTTGGGTTTGGCCCATGATTCTGCCAATGTGTTGTTTAAACTATTTAAATGGTTTTTTCATGAGATTAATAGGACTAGTATTAGAATAAGAGGTGTTGCTAGTAAGGATAAGGATGTTTCTATCCAAAGCCAGATTGATCATGTGATGGAGTCTCTTAAAACTGTTGATATTGTTGTTGAGGAGACTACTAGTTTGAAAAAGAATTGGGAGAGCAGGTTCTCTGCTCTTGAGGAAAAAAATGATGATATTAGGAATGTTGTTATTAAAAAGGGTGATGCTTCTATGGGTGTGGATATTCCAGTCTCTGTTAAGATTATTTCACTTGTGATGAAAAAGAAAAATAATAATGTTTATGTGGATGGTGTTGTGGTTGGTGGTAAGTTGATGATCATGGTTGGTGAAGGTCAGAAAGTTGTGGGTAAAGGTACTGTTTTGATTGATGAGGTTAAGACTGGTGGATCAAGGGTTCAAACTAGGAACAAAATGAAAGCTCAGGCTGGTGCTTCTGTTGAGGCATCAGATATTCTGGAGAATGTGCACAAGATGGCTGAGAATGAAATGGAAGCTATGGAGACCCTGAATAATATGTAGGGTTGTTGTCTGGTTTCTGTCTTTTTGGCCATTATTTGGCTACTTTTTTGTTGTTGTTGGGTTGATTGTTGTGTAATGGTTTCTTCTTTTTATATCAACTGCTCCCCTTTGTAAAGTGTTTTGGGCCCCTTCAAAACCCATTTTTTACCTTTAATCAAAACATTATATTAGAATCAATATTAGATTTAGGTTCACTTGATACTATTTTCTACTTTGATCAATTATGTTAACAATTTCCCAACTAATATCACCTTAAAATTTGATGAGACTAATATTTCAAATTGGTTGATTATTGTCAAAAGGATATTTTAGTATTTACTAACTAGTATTATAACTAGTTCTATATGTTCCTTTCTATTTTTATTTTTATTCCATAACTCAAAAATTACACACAAAAAAATCAAAAAATACAAACCCCCTTGTATTCGAGGCATTATAGAGTTTTTCAAATTTTGTATGTAGCCTTTAAATTTACTTTTATGTGTAATTCTTTTGTTTTGTTTTAACTTTTATTTATTAAATTTATATTTTATGTAAGCATTATTTTATTATTGATGACACCACCAATATAATGTTTATTGTTAAATATTAATACTTTGAGGTGGATATATTTCAAAAACAAATCATTACTATATTTCCTTCTTGTTTAGTTTCTTTTAATGAGTCTTATGCTATTGTTTAATTTCTTTATTTGCTTTGAGGTCTTTTCCTTACTTTTTGCTCTTAAGATTTTTTTTGTTTCTCACATTTTAACCCTCATTTTAATGTTTACCATTTTGTTTTTGTGTTTTAATTTTATTATCATGTTTTTTTCTTATATACCTAAGTAAGGCACCTAAGAGCCCAAAAAATAGAGCTTTGAGGCACTAATGTTGGTAGCAATGAGCTCACTAGGTTCAACAAGAGAAATAAATAGGAATGAAACCACATAGCTCATGAGATGGGAGCTAGAGGCTTGATCCATAGAAAGTAGGATACTAAATTGACTATATAGTATAGATTATAATATTCATATAAAAATCCTCCATAGACAATAAATAACACTAAAAACAACCTTGAATAAAATAGATAGCCCCAAATATCAAGAGAAAGGATTACATCAAGGCTAGAGAAATTGAATCATCCCCTAACCTACTATTACAAAAAAAAAAATTATACCCAACACGTTTGATAAAGTGTCATCACAACACCTGACAATCAACAAAAGCTAGCTAGTCACTAGGGGTAAGAAAAATTATGCAACTCCTTATGCCAACCCCTATGTACCCATACATTTTTTACATTTAGTAAAAAAGTAACCTTTGGGAGAGGATGGATTTGAACTAGGTCCTCATCCTCCTCTTCCTTACAATATTTATAGTCATCAAATTCAATGCCAAAAACTAACTAGAACTTTATTGCCTTGGAAATTACTTCCACATCCTTGTGAATTTTGTGTTTAATCACCATCTCATGAAAGTGTTCAATATTATAGTCACAAAAATATTTTCTTGGTTTCTAATATTAGAATTATTTTCATGTAAAATGTAATTATCTTCTACTAGAGAGAGCATGATGGCATAACTTAGTGATTTTGCCACATTGAATGACCAAGATCCGACAATAAATTTTTCATAGCTTCACTAACACCAATGCAAGGGGCTCCATACATTTTCTTGGCGAGGAATTTGAATGATCCATTCTTTTAGACCCATGTTAGTGATATAATGTTCAATATAATCAATGAAATCTTCCAATATCATTTTCCCACCAACCCTCACTCTACCCCTACAATTCCCCACTAGTTTCACTCTAGCATATTTTACACCACCCTATTTACCACTAGCATGACCCATAGAGTAACTCAATCTTGTGAGGAGAGAGTCAAAACATGTAGAGATGAAGAAAATAACAATTTGAAATTAACCACCTTTACCTCAAAAAATACTATATCTTACATAAAATTTAAAAGTAACATCATTGTAATTATCCTTGGATTAACTCTTGTACTTTCAATAGCAATGATCATGATGAGGCATGTCATATCAAATCCTTTCATATCCCAAAAAAATTTGCTTCCTAAGTAGTGTACTCTCCCATTCTCAATAATTTAATTTTGTTATCATAATAATTAATGATATTTACTATATATATATATATATATATATATATATATATATATATATATATAATTATAAAAAATATTTACAACTCTTCAATCTTTTATATTTAGTGAAATAATATTAGCCTTGGGATTTTTAATACCTAGATATTCAAATTTTATCTTTTTATATTTCTCTTGGTTTTTTTTGTTTCTTGTGCCTCTAGAAATTTGTTTTATGTGTCCCAGCCCCCTATTAGTTTTAACTTAGATATTCAATTCACCTTTTACCCTCTCCTCTTCTTGATGATGGGTCACAAAATGTGATTTGAAATGTTGAGAAAAATTCACACTTTTTTCCAAAAAAATTCTAACCATTTATTTTTCCTTTTTATCTTGTGCTCCTATTTAGCTATTACCTATATAGATATTATGTTAATTTCAAGATGTTATAAAAAGTGAGGAAAAAAATAAATAGTGGGAGGTATACAAAGCTTGATTAAGAACAAAATTATACAGTGTATGAACATGTCCCTTAAAAACATACCATTAAATGAATAGATTAAGAAAAATACTCAAAACTTAAGATTGAAATTTAACACCTATATGCTATGCTCAACCAAAAAACACTAGGAAAGTGCACAAGGAGACTTAATGTGGATGACATAAAACCCTATCAAATACCTTTTAAGTGGGTGTTTTAGGATTTTCATCATGGATATTTTGAGCTAATGTTTAATTATGTAGTGTTTCCAAATATGTCATAATAGTATATGAGCCAATAGACATAAAAAAGTGAGTGAGGGCTAGTGAGCAGCCTTGAGAGGTGGGAAAAGGAATGAGAGGAAACTAGGAGCATCAACTAGGTGGTAAATATTGGGTATTGAATATTGATGTCTCAATGATAATTTATAGTTTGCAACCTTCTACAGTGGGCTTGCATTGTGCAATAGGTAATTCATCACCAATTTATCATTCAACTCTTCTTGGTTTTTCTACATAATAAGAATTTTTTCTTCCAAATTTTCCCATGTTTAAAAACTACTAAGAATTTTCTAAGTTTTTCTCATGCTCTTCATAAAAGTGCACTTTTTCTTCTTTATAGTATCCTTATAAATTTCCTTCTCAATCTCTTGGAAATGCAATATAGTTTTTAGGTGTTGGAAAAGAAACCACTTTAGGATGTTATTATGAAGATTAAATTTTTCCTTCATAGTGTCAATGTGGCTTTATAAGTTGGCATATCTAAGGAAATTAGAATTATTTACATTAATAGGAGTCCTGAAAGGATCATTTCTCTCATTTTGTGTAGGCTCACCATAATTAGGGTTTTTAGTTGTGTCCATAGCAAGGTGAACAAGGGAGCTAATTGTTAGTGTAAATAGGTGTTCTACCTATCTAGGTCCTATTTACATGTTAAGTCCACTTAGGTCCTAGGAGGGAATCTTTCTAGTTAGCATTAATTAGGAGAGAATCTTTCTAGTTAAGCATTAGTTGTCACTTGTCTTTTAGCATTTAATGCTTGTGTCCTAAGTCATTTAATATTTGTTGGAGTAGTTGACTCATTATACAAAATTAGGACACATGTCAAGATCTTGTCTAATCTTATCTCATATTTTTCCTTTATAAGCAAGGCACCATTTGTACATCATCAACCAATTCAATCTGACAATCTTGCATCCATAATCATAGCATGATATTTTTGTCATTTCTCTCTCGTGGAAGTTATTTTGTCTTGCAAGTGATCTTGGAGTGTTGAGGAGTTCACCATAAACTCCTACATGGTATTATAACTTTAGTCCTACATACTTCTTCCCAGATCTGAGGGACCAATCTTGGATTGAATATTTTGCTTGGTACAATTGCAGGAGTTTCTTCTTTGTGAATTTTTATTGCATGTCTATTTTGGAGCTTGTTGGTGTAGACCTGAGCTCATCATTGAGTTGAGAGAGTCCAAGAAAGTTATTTTTTCCTTTTGTTTCATCCAAATCGGACATTTGAGGAAAAATCTATGAGGATTTAAAGTGGGAGGTTCATTAGAAGATTCAGCAAGGAGTTGTCATTTTTAAGCATTCAGGTCAAATCTAACCCTACCATTGCACTTAAAAGGCCCAAAAACCCCTATTTTGATATATAACACTTCATTTTTGGTGTTAGATTATTGTTGGTGACTTTTAATTTTCAATCAACTATCTTAAATTTGATGTTCAAACAATTGTCATCAAATATTGGCTTAAATTTGATGCCAAATGACCATCAAAAGTATTTTCTTAAATTTGACAATCAAATGATTATAATTAGTGGTTGGGTTAAATTTGATGGTCAAATGACCATCAACAAGTCACTCCAAACTGCCCTTTCTTCATCAACAATTTTGAATTTGCAGTCTAACTTCAAATCCATCCATAATTCAATCATCCAAACTCCTTTTTGCAAGATTTTTTTATTTGGGGTATATTTTCATTCTCTTCATAATGGTGCTACTAGTTTTGGTTTTTGTGCCTAGTTTTTATGGAAATTATAGATTCTCACAAGTATTGGTGAGCCATTGTCATATTGGGAACTTTTGAGGCTCCTTCCTTGCTCCTACAATAACATTTTTGGGTGAATTTAAAAAAAAAATCATAATTTTTTGTGTAGTTTCTAGTGGTGGGATCATATTTATCTCATCTTGTGTAAAAAAATTGATTTGATCTTGTGGCCAAATTTGGCATCTGTATACATTAAGATCAAGTCCACTTCACTCTTGTTGGCAAATGACACCTATAATTGCACTAAGCATAAATTTCCAACCTCATATATTGCTTGGGGGTTTCTTTATTGAGTAATTTTGGGGGGTAATCTTGTGTTGGTTGTAATCATGTTTTCCAAATCATGGAAATTAAAATTTGATTACTATGGGAAGAAAATGTGATTAATGTAATCATGGAAATGAATGTTTATAGAAAGAAATTGATGATCTGAAATTTCTTTATGATTACAACAGCTTTGTATTTCCAATGACATCAATTTTCCTAATCCCCCTAAATCAGCATCAACCAAATCATTTAGTGTTCTTACTTCATCATGTTTTGAGGACATTATGAGGGATGATAAGTGTAGTCGAATGCAATGCACTGGGATCTCATCTCCTTCATCTACTATTATACCTAGGAATGCTTGTCAATCCATAGATTTGGATCCTTGTGATTCAAACCAATAGGACATTCATCTTCTTCTAGAGATGGCTACTTGGGATGTGTACTTGACAAACATTGGTGGTTTGTTTTATGTGTCCCGCATTTCAAATTTGGGAGACATCATTGATTGAATTCATATTATCTTTGATGGAGATGATCCTTCTTTAGTTGTTGCAAGGGAACACTTTGACCCTCATTTTCATTCTCTACATGATCATCCTTTTTAGTTTGACATGAGTGTGGATTATTTTGGACAGAAAATGGAGGAGATTTATTTGTCTTTAGAGGAGGTAACTTTGTCTTTGGATAGTGTTCTACATTTCTATGAGGTCTTGGTTTATCACCTTCTTTGATTGGGCATGTACCTAATTTGATTGTGACATATTTGTCTACCTTGGACATGGAGACACTTGAGCATTCTCCAAAGACATCACATTTCATCCTTCTTCCTACATCTTCCTATCAAGAATGGGAAGACATCATGCATATCATCTTGGTTTTGTTTCTTTGTAAGGGGAGGAATGTTGTTCAACGAGATTAGATCATCTTCAACATTCAATGTTGAGCTTCTACCATTGCATGAGACTCACCATTGAGGGGGGCTACATGGTCTCTATTTTCTCTTTTATGGGGGGTATTTTTCCTGATATGGGGTTTTGTCTCTCTCATGCATCATTAAGAATATTTTGTATTTCATCTCTCTTTTGGGAGGAGTTTTATCCCTCTGGGCTTCCTCCTTTTGTGAGATATTGCATTTACATTTGTACATGGGTATCTAACATGGCCTCGTAGTTAGGACCCATCTTTGTGTTATTTTCATAATCAACTCCCTAAGTTGTACTTAAGGGGAGTGTTGGTGTAAATAAGTGTTCTACCTATCTAGGTCCTATTTACATGTTAAGTCCACTTAAGTCCTAGGAGGGAATCTTTTTAGTTAGCATTAATTAGGAGGGAATTTTTCTAGTTAAGCATTAGTTGTCATTATCTTTTGGAATTTAATGCTTGTGTCCTAAGTCATTTAATATTTGTTGGGGTAGTGTAATGGCGTAAATTTGTACTAAGGCAAATTTCCCATTAATTTACCCTCATTTTAGCCTTACAAGTTTGATGATGCAAAAACCCACTACTTTTATCTTGCTTTGCCCACATGTCCTTGTCATTTTATGTTGATGAGGGTATTTTTGTCAGGGACAACTATGCCACGTAGACATTCGTGTGTCATGCTATCATCCTGAAAAATATTCTTGCATCTAGAATCTGCAAAGGCATTACAATTCTTGGGTTCCTGTGAATATAATGTTCCCTATTGAATCTTGATCAATGAAAATTGACTATTTTCCTCCATTTACCCATTTTGAACTTCATTCTATCACTCTCATGCAACTTCTTTCATCTTGCAACACTTCTTTATCATTCTTGCTTCATTCTCACTCTTTCTTGTTGCTACTAGCTTATTTCTTTGCTCATATAGCATCTTCTTGCTTCAACACCATTGTCATTGCAAGTTCATGAAGCTCTATCTCCTTGGTGTGGTGTCATCTATCTTCTTCTTCCTCTCTCAACCTTGGGTGTTCACAAAAAGGAAGGTGATATTGTGTCTTTTTACTTGCTTGCATTATAGTTCTTGTAGAGTAGCATCTAGGTTGTCATTTCTCTCTACTTATTGTGTCATTTCTATTATCTCCTTTATCGCTTTCTCTATATTATTATATATTTGGTTGTTCATGGAGGTGGGAACACCAAAATGGAGGTTTGACCAAGACAAGCCTCAAAACACAACCCTAACATTTTTCTTGTTACTGTGTGTAAAGGTTTTATTTGTTTTCTTGGAGAAAGCTAGTGAACTAGACCTTGAGTAAGTTGGAATTCTTCTTATTTCTTCATGTCATTGTTAGAGTAGCTTTTATAGTATTATTGTTGTTGTACTTCACGTACCTTTACTTTTTGTCAAACTGTAAAACTTTAATATTTGGGTCATCAATAGACTTTGTGAGTTTTTGGTTGTTTTTGAACCCTCTATTTGTATAAGACACTGGTGCATATCTAAGACTCTAGCTCGATACACTAAATTTCAACTCCTACATTATCATCCTCTAATAGAGACTTGTATAGTTCACAATCTGAGATCTAGGTGGTTTTCTCACCTATTTCTTGAAAGCACTTGCCATAATCTAAAGGTAAATAAAGTCCTATTTTCCCCTCCTTTTCAGCTTGATCTCTCTTCTTTAACTTATTAGGTAGTTTGAGGTAGTTCAGGGTAGTTCATTCCCTTAAGCTCTTCTATGACCTAAGAGCCTTGGGGGTGACGAATCCCCATTCTCTATATTTTTGGTGCACCCAATGTGAATGTCCTTTATTTCATTTCTTTGTGTCAAGAATCTTTCTCTTGTGTCTTAGGTGTGTCATAGATTGATGTACCATAAGGAATTTGGCTTTGCAACCCAATCTATGACCTTTGGATATGTAGTTAGAAAGAGTCCTCGACATACAGGAATAGAATCTCGGTAGGTCATTTTCTACAAATTTAGTCACACAACCCTCTACATCTTTTGAGTATGTGAACATGGTCTTGTTCACATGTATCCCTCCTATTGAGAATGCGAGTGCAATGTCTGATATAACTTTCACCTTGCATGATGAGCCACTAAATAAGGAGCCTTCCCCATTATACATTCCTATCCAAATTAAAGGATACATCATAATTGCCATCTTGGTTGATCTGATGAGTTAGTAAATGTGATAACGAAGGAAACTTTGTTCATAAATAGTTTACATAAGGAGAGATACAAAGAGTTGTAGACTACTCTCCATACCCATGGGGGACTCTCTATTGCACCTATGGGAGCTATTTATTTATTAGTCTTGGTAGGACCCAAGGCTGTTGATGTGTCATTTTTTGTGATCCAATAGTTTGACCTATTTAAAGTCAAGTTAGGCATCCTGTGGCTAGCCTCTATGAATGGCATCACCATTGTAGTCCATAAATGCTTAAAGTTCCCCCACGAAGGAACTATGCACATGGTCCATGACATTGGCTATAAACTAGTAGTTTCACGTGGCAGCTTCTCTTTGGATCACCTATGGCTTGCCTCAGTAGGACCTCTCCCTTCAAGGGGAGATTTATGGATGCTATGAATGGCGTCACAGCTTGATTGGGAAGTATTTTCAACCAATGAAAATCAGTTAGGACCCTCCAATCAAAGATTCTATTTTTAGAAATTTTCTAAAATTAGAAATTTGTAATGTCTAAAAATAGAATTTTCCATTTTTAGAAACTTTTTCCAACATCCATTTAACAACAAACCCAGAAAACCCTAAATCGAGTCCTTTTTTGGAATTTCTAAAAATAGAAAATTTCTATTTTTAGAAATTTTGACTTTTGATGAAATTTTTTATAAGACTTTGACCTTTCCTTACAAAATGCCTTAATGAAGCAAAAATTTTAATTTTGGGCACAACAAACTGAATATAAAAATGCTTCACAAAGCCTATCATGTTTTGTGCCTGATAACGAAGGAAACTCTGTTCATAAATAGTTTACATAAGGAGAGATACAGAGAGTCGTAGACTACTCTCCATACCCATGGGGGACTCTCTATTGCACCTATGGGAGCTATTTATTTATTAGTCTTGGTAGGACCCAAGGTTGTTGATGTGTCATTTTTTGTGATCGATTAGTCTAACCTATTCAAAGTCAAGTTAAGCATCCTATGGCTAGCCTCTATGAATAGTGTCACTGTTGTAGTCCATAAATGCTTAAAGTTCCCCCACGAAGAAACTATGCACATGGTGCATGACACTAGCTATAAACTACTAGTGTCACGTGGCAGCTTCTCTTTGGATCACCTATGGCTTGCCTCAGTAGGACCTCTCCCTTCAAGGGGAGATTTCTTATATAAGGATTATATTAAATATAAGATTGAGGGCTCAATGTTGAAGGTTAGTTATCTTATCTCTCCTTATATTGTTTCTGTAAAGGCTTCTATGATAATGCAACAACAAGTTGTTTCTTCAGCCCCATCAAAAGGGAAGTGGAAGCTTGATCATGCCCTAGAGCCTTCTCCTTCTGCTCCACCTGCTTTTGTTTCTTGTATCATGGTGGCATCCTCAATTCTTTCTCTTGTGCCTCGCATGGGAAGTGCAATGGTGCCTATGTGATGGAAGATGGAGCATTAGGCTTTTCAATTTCCTATTTTTCCCATGATTCCTCAACCCACTATCTACGACAAGGGGAGGCCTTCCTATGGAGTTTTTCCTACATCTTGGCCTCCACGACATCTGACTATTCTTCCACCTATCCCTTGAGCAACAAATAGGAAGAGGCTTGCTACCAAAGTGCTTGTGTCTATTTCTCCTCCTATGGTTTTTCCTGCTCCTGTGCCTCCTCCTCCAACTCCTACTTAGGAGACCATCCTTCCACTAGAAACTATTGTGAAGGATACTCCTGTAGTTGAGCAAAACCCTTCGACCCCTTCCCAGGCCACACCTCCAATGCTCAAAACTAATGTAATTGGCTTGCACGTGAGCGCAAGTGTGGGAAAAAGGCTCTAACTGTAGAGCATGCCACCTCATAGAAGACAAAGGGGGATCTAGTTACATCTATTTCTACATATCCTTATGTTGCTTTACTTTCTTTTGTTATTCATAATTTAGTTCCCATCACCTTTTTCTTGCTTCTAGCTCCTCCAACAGGTCTTGATGATGCTCACCCCAAAAGGTTGCAAGTCTTCATTTCTCCCTCCATGGAGCCTCCTCTTTTGATGCCCCTCCTGAACAACTCTCCTTTCTCACAACCCATTGATATGCCTCATACAAAGGTGGTGTCTTCTACAATTGACTCTAGTTTCTCCTCCACTTCTACTTCTTTTGTGAGGATTTAACATCCTTCACTGAAGCACAAGTTGGAGGATGACCTCACCATGGGTGGAGGTCGAAAGAAGGGTTTTCCTTCTTCAAAAACTAGTTCTATCTTGGCTTGCATTGTCCTTGTGATAGAGGTATCCACCACATCCCCAAATTTTGTCACTGTCCCTTTTGATGAGGTTGTCAATGAATCTCGGGTGCCTCAGCCTTCTCCTTCCCAATTGCAAAAAGGCACTCCTAGAAAGTGCATGCTCAATTTGATTGATGATATCCTAGCTTTGTTGTCAATTTTTGCAAAATTGATGACCTTTGCTTTACAAGAGCTCAGTGAAGAAGACCTCATGGGGCCTTCTTCCTTGCCACTTGTTGTAGGCGAGTAGAATAGTATTTCTCTTTGTATCCTTCCCTTGCAATATTATCCTCCCTCCCCTTGTAATGATCTATATTGAGAGAAATATGACCTATTGGTCGATGAGGACCAAGGTGGTGCCTCTTCTATATCTATAGATTAGATTTGTTTGTGTGTCTATGCTCCCCCGTGCTTGTCTTTTTGTGTTTGTGACCTTGCTTGGAGGACCCTTGCTACCCTTGTAGGTACTTGGATAAAGACACAAAAAAATTTCATACACTTCTTCCATTTTTGTCACCATTCTTCTATGTATTGTAATATTATTTTTTGATATTGGGGAAAATGCAAAGTGTTGGGGGCATTTAGGCCTTCTTCCATTTTGACCCAAATTTTTATTTTACTTTGTCTTCATGTGTCATTCTCCATGTTCTAAGAATTTTAGGGATTGATGATCGTTCATACATATACCATATTATATTTATCTATTCATATCTATGGATAGATCTGACCCTAAACTCTCAGATCTTCCTGCCTCTTGATTTCATCTCTACTTGTTTGCTTCTTGATGTTATGGTTCTTATGTGTTTTCCCTCGCATGTGTGACAACATACCATGAATACATCTCACCATGTATCTCATACAACAACATATTTGCCTCTCCTTTCTCTCCTTAGGATGTCATGTGCTCCTTTGTGTAGCACACACCATCCTAATGAGGGCTACCATGCATTTCCAATTTTCAACATGATTCCTTGGTGTCAAAATTTCTTTACAATGAATTCCTTGACAAAAGAATCCCTTGTTGAAAATATTTCAATTTCCAAATGTTGCATTCTCTCAAGACTCCTTGATGAAATTTTCTTTTGAAAAAGGATTTTGTAGCAAAAGAATCTAAAAATTTTCCTTTGAAAAAAAAGCATTCTTTCTACTAGGTTCCTTCATGAAATATCTTTCAAAAGGATTCCTTGATGTCAAAGTCACTTATAGAAAGTATGGTGTCTTTCAATTGGAGAGCTCCTTTGAATGGGCCCTTTGGTGTCTTAAAGGATTCCCTGCCAAAGGAGCCCCCTTTGAAAGCTTTTCTTCTCAAAAGATCTCTTCTGTATCTTGCAATATGTGTCTTTTATCTGATATTTGATTTCACGTATCTTGGTGTCAGACATCTTATATCTTGGCATCTAGCTTGGGGGCAGCCTAGCTAGACCCATCTTTTTTGTTACTGTCCTACAACGTAGTTTGCAACAGGCCCACACTCATCTATTTGATCACTATGTGTCTTGTGTCTATTTGATTAGGCTATGTCTTATTATGTCAACTTGTGTCTTATTATTTCTAATGAATGTGTGTCTTTTATGATTAGCTTTTTCACCTAACATGTTTGTGGTGAGATTGTAGCTAGCTTTGCAAGATGGAAGACTCATGTCATCTTTGTATCTTGGTGGAGCTCCCTCTTTCACATCAAGGTACGTTGGATCAAATATTTTCTTCCTCTATATTATTGGTATATTCTCTTCAACCTCTTTCTAATTTAGCTCACATATGCATTGACACATATGCTCACTAAAATGGGGGAAAAATGTAATGGCGTAAATTTGCACCTAGACAAATTTCCCATTAATTTACCCTCATTTTAGCCTTACAAGTCGGATGATGCAAAAACTCGTTGCTTTTATCCCACTTTTCCTATGTGTCCTTGTCATTTTGTGTTAGTGAGGGAATTTTTGTTAGGGATTTGTGCATTTTTTGTATACATCTGCATGTTGCACTACCTTCCTAACAAAGATTCCTACATCTAGAATTTGTAGAAGCATTACAATTCCTAGGTGCCTGCAAATTTAACGTTCATTGTCAAATCTTGACTGACAAAAACTGACTATTTGCCTCCATTTACCCATTTTGAACTTCATTCTATCACTCTCATGCAACTTCTTTCATTCTTGCAACACTTCTTCATCATTATTGCTTCATTCTCACTCTTTCTTGTTGCTACTTGCTTGGCTCCTACAATATCTTCTTGCTTCAACACCATTGTCATTGTAGGTTCACGAAGCTCTATCTCCTTGGCATGGTGTCATCTATCTTCTTCTTCCTCTCTTAGCCTTGAGTGCTTACACAAAGGAAGGTGATATTGTGTCTTTTTACCTTCTTTCATTATTGTTCTTATAGAGTAGCATCCAAGTTGTCAATTCTCTCTACTTCATTGTGTCATTTATGTCCTCTCCTTTATCACTTTCTCTATATCATTGCATATTTGGTTGTTCATGGAGGTGGGAACATCAAAATGGGGGTTTGACTGAGGCAAACCTTAAAACAAAGCCCCAACATTTTTCCTATTATTGTGTGTGTAGGTGTTGTTTGTTTGCTTGGATCTAACTAGTAAACTAGACCTTGAGTAAGTTGGCATTCTTAGAGTATCTTTCATAGTATTCTTCTTGTCGTACTTTGTGTTCCTTTACTTTTTTGTCAAACTATAAAACTTAAATATTTAGGTCATTAGTAGACTTTGTGATTTTTTGGTTGTTGCTTGACCCTTTGTCCATATAGGATTCCAGTGTGTATCTGAGACTCTAGTGTGACATGCTAAAGTCGAATAGTTCTCACATTACCATCTTTTGACAGAGAGTTTTTTGGTCCACAATTCAAGATATGTGTAGTTTGCTCACTTGTTTCTTGAAAACAAGGTTTGTCTTAATCTGAAGGGAAACAAAGTCTTTTTTTCCCCTCCTTTTTAGCTTGTTCTTTCTTCTTTAACTTATTAGGTAGTCTAAGGTAGTTCATTTCCTTTGGCTCTTATGTGACTTGATAGCCTTGGGGTGATAAATCCCCCTTCTCTATAGGTAGTTATCTCATTATATAGGATTAAGATATGTCAATATCTTGTCTAATCCTATCTCACATTTTTCCTTTATAAGCAAGGTATCATTTGTACATCATCAACCAATTCAATTTTCCAATCTTACATCCATAATCATAATAGTGCATAATATACCCCTATTTAGGTCACCTCTTTGTATCTATATGCTAGGTTGAGAAATACAAATTCCTAAACCTTTATCAAGTAGATGAACTGCTAGATGAAACATCTAATAATATATTTTTTATAAACAATACTATTATGCACATTTACACATGGTAGTAAATAAAAATTATTATAACATAGTGTAGAAATATGTTTAAATCTTATCTTTATGAGTGTATTGGTGTGGTGGGAGGTTGAGAAAAATATATATGGTTTCCTATATCTAGAGGGACAAATAGAGATTGGAAGTTTCAAACACAAAGGATGCAATGACTTGAATCTACCTATATTGCTTTAATTAAGATATTGCTAAAGACTACACAAAGGAGGGTCTAGTTCATGTTCAATTTCATGAGAAGATGTAGGAGAATTGTGATGCAAACCTCCTCTTGACCCTCTTTCATATGGAGAAAATAGTAGGGTCATTCCAATATCATCATGTGATATGTTTTTATCTTGCAACCATGTTCATCTCATTCCTAGGCATGTTGCATTATTGTCTAAGACACTTCCTAGCAATTCTAATCATGTTATTATCCAAATCATCATAAGTATATTAATATTGTTTTATTAAGTTAGTGAATGCACCTTCTCTACTTGATGTACCTACTAATTTTGTATCTTGAGAATGTGGAATAAATGAATTGCTCGAATTTTTTATCTCTCTATGTAGCTAGTTGTCTCTTGATGCTAGCTAAAACTTCTTCATGCCCTTGTTGATCTCTTATTCACCTTCCACTTTCCATTTCTAATTCTCCTACTTGAAAGATGGTTATAAATTTTATCTTCATAGATTTTCCATTCCCCAACTAGGAAAGACTAACTTTCTTCAATAGAAGATGCCTTTAAATTATCAATCAAGGGCTTCTATCTTCCTAATTGTCCCAAAAATGTTGGTTAACCAAAGTCTTTGAAATATGAAATGAATAAAAATACCCCTAGCAACAACACCAATATTTTGGTGCAAAGATTTATAGGGCCTAAATCCCTCAATATAGGTCTTCTCCTAAGTGTCAGGGTGTCAAACTTAGGACAAAGACCTCAAACTTATGATCAATTTGTGAAACAATGAACCATTTTGGTAAGGTGGGTAAGACCTTATTTTACTTTTGGTTCCATTAAACCAAAATGGGATTCCTTAAGGTGTCATTTAGATGTAAATATAGTAAATTGACATTTACCTATGCACAAAACCTCCCTAGTGCATAGTATACCCCTATTCAAGTTGTCACTCTATATCTATATGTTGGTTTGATAAATATAAGGCCCTACACCTTTATAAGGTATATGAACTATCACATGAAGTGTCCAAGAATGTAATTTTTTTATATCCCTTAGTAATCTTATACACATTTAGATGTGGAAATAAGTAAAAACTATTACAACATGTAAGAGTCGGTATAGAATGCTCTATATCATACAATATTTGGATAAATATGTAGCCACCCAAGATTTAGGAGGTTTGAAAGAATAAGAGAGAGAAAATAAGAGAATAGCGTTATTCTATCAAAGGAAGAAAACATATAATGATAGTGATTAAGAATAAAAAGAGAAACCCTTGGTTATATAGACCAAGGTGAGACATAGGATTGCATAATAATATGAAATGTGTATGAATCTTATGGTCCAAGATATAAAGTGATAACTATCCAACATGTACCCATCCCTAAGTAATTTGAAGTAACTAGTGTGAATAGGAACTAGGTGATGAGCATGTAGTCTCATTCTTACTCCTTTGTCCAGAGTATCCTTCAAGCAAGTAATCATATTATTTGCCAAGAATTTGGGGTGTTAGGTCATGGTTAATATAGGGAAGCAATAACTATTAAAAAATCATGGCCTTAGACATCCAAGGGAAAGGACATAAACTTTAATGCATCAAGCCACACCATTTTGGAAAAAAGGGAATAAGTTGTGTCTCTTTGAAAGCCTTAAAAAGAGTCAATGTCATATGACATGCTTTGGGAGAGGAAATTTTAATGAAAATGTTTGAGTTCTCTTTGACTAGTTACCCTTAGGGTTTCTTCTTATGTTTTTTTTTCCTTTACAACTTTTATAGCCTAAAATGGTGGTACAAGAACTTATAGGAGCATCCAAGAATGTTTTGAGCTTGTGGAAATGGTCATAAAAGCACTGAGAGTTATCATTCTCCCTCAATCCAGAACTATGCATGTGGAAGATAAGAGAATACCAAGTCTATTTGCTTTTGAAACTCCATTACTAACCTAAGAAATACTCATAGTGTTTAATATTGTATTCCTTTGGTGATGAGTTATCATATTTTCACTTTGGTGAGGTACATTTATAGAGGTTTTTATCAGATTTGTATGATTTAAAGGTAGTAAGAGAGGTTATTGTGGGCTTATATTGTTTGTCTTCCCCGATGTTAAAGTCAAATAGTGCAGGATGTTCCTTATAAAACTCGAGTGTTAAGACATTTATCAAAACCAAAGCCTTGTAGTCCTTCGAGAAAGGCATGGTAGGTTCTAGTAAGGGTGGATGGATAATGACCAAGAAAAGAAGCACATGGAAACCCTAGTAGTATTAGAAGAAATGAAAAAGATCAAAGACTTCAACAATCAAAAGGGATAGTCCTATGTTCAAAAAAAATAGTAGCGAGTTTAAAGGGCATTGACCATTCTCCAAGTCTCTATAATGCATAAAGATCTTCTCCAAGTATCTAAAATGCATGAAACACAAATGACATGTGAGAGAAAGATGTTTAAAGCTTCCAAAGTCACACCCAAGGAGCCTTCTAAGGAATTTTTGACATTCTTTGTAACAGTTGCAATTTTTTTGATGGTTTTGGTCTATTTTCTCCACAACATAAAGTTTAAGTGAGCAATGATAGTGGAAACATCTTGTGTAGCAAGAATAGTTACAATTAAAATGTTCAAGTGAGTCTTAACATAGAGTAAAAGTGGTCATATAAGACACAAAATAGATGATAATGTCATAAATAATAGTCGTATATGCTATGAAAGCCATGTACAAGAAGGAACATGATAATCTATTATGATAGTGGAAAAGGTTTATGACACTTTGAGGGTTAAAAGAAAAACTCATTCCATCACAAGGGTAGGATATTAGAAAAAAATAAGATAGAAATTTATTCTTCACAATCTCTCTCAGTTGTGTGTTCTTCATGAGAAGAGGATATGGCAGTTCATAGAAGATTCTAAATGGTCTTATCATTGGTGGCTTTCTTACTACCAAATGATTAGATTTAAAAGAAGAATCCAGACACTAGAAGACAATCAAATTCATTAGGATAGTCACAAGGAAATTATGAAGATATTTGGTAGAAGGTGATAGACCTAAGGTTAAAAAAAGGCAATTCTAGTAATAATCTAGATATGACAAGGAGACCGACTTTCACATGTTTTGGTAAGAAAAATAAACAATTGTATTGACTGCGGTTGAGGTTATGAAGATGACAATCTCGAGAGAGTGAATAGAGTCATAAATGCATGCCTTTAGATTGAAAAAGTTTCAAGATGTTAATGTTACCCTTGACCTTAAGGATAATTATAGATTGTGGAGAGAATAAAAGTTATAGGTTTGTCATTGAGGCCAAAAAATATAGTGATAGTGGTCTATTTGATAGGTTAGATTACAAGGTAGAGGTTTAAAATTCATAGAGGGAAATTTTGTGACTAACAAGAGTCAAGTCCATAGGTTCAATGTTGTTACTGAAAAAATAATGAAAGAAATACATTGAAGATTCCATGAGAGGGACTTTATTTTTGTCCCAAACCATGCCAATTTTTCTAAAGAAACTTTTCAAGATGTATGGCTTATAGAGAAGGACCTCTATACAAGATGAACATAAGAACATCCCCACAACAATAACAAAGTGTCTCATTCATAACTTTGAGTGATAGAAGCTAAGGATATTAACTATCTGAAGCTTTTACAACTATGTTGGGCCCCTTGCAAACACCTTTGTTGGGTTCTTTTCCACCCTTACCATTAATACCAACACTTCCCAATCATAAAATACCTCATCCTTCTTTTAATGACAATGACAAATTTGACCAAGGAGAAAATACATACCAATCACAAGTTGCCTGTAATATATTAGTTGAATCTTCCTCAGATACTAAAGAGATTGAGCTTGAGGCTACACTTGAGCTTGGGGTTCCACCCATGCTTAGTGTGTTGAGATGTACAAGAAAAACATAATGAGAATGACTACATGCACAATGAAATAAATGTTCAAGTGAATAAGTAACCTATAGTGGTTTGGGTAGTGGAAAAACCATGACATGGAAAAGGGAAGTGATTCAAGATAATGAGAACATAGTTTATGGTGAACAAAGTTAAAGAAGGACAATTTTGAGGAAAACATAAAGGAAAATCATCATCCATAAGCACAATTACCTTGGTCTTCATAGGGGTAGTAGTCATGATCAAGAAGGCAGTGACTTTGGAAACCCTTGTATAAATTCTATGATCAAGAAGGGAATAAGAGGACAATGCTACAATAGTGAGGGAAATTACCAAAGTGAATACAATGACCTTGCAAAGGTCTATTGCATAGTTGGCATTTTTGTTGATAAATGTGTCTTGGGTTCATCATCCTTACCACTTATTAATGTTGATCACATGGTTTCTCTACTACTCTTTAAAGAGTGTAGGCCTTAGTGATGATAAATATTGTGAGTAGCAATATGCAATCTTGCTCAAACAAGACAAATGTTAACTTTAGTCAATCTAAACAAGACAAATGAAATAATCCTATGAAATACTCGATCATGCTACCTGTGCAAACAAGATAAAAGAACCAAAACAACTAAATGAAAGCACATCAAAACATGATAAAAACCTATTCCATAGTGGGAGTGGTGCTCCTTTTATGTGAAAACGATGTCCTTTACCACCACCTTTATAAGTTTCCAATGAACCAAATGTGTTATAAATGCAAGATGAAATGTGCCTATAGTGCAAATGCATAAGATTGCAGATGGATTTTTAGTAGAAATGGCTTTTATTTATAGGTTGAAGGATTGAAGAATAGAGATATGGGAGGAATGTGGGACTAAAAGAGAGCCAATGAGATTGGGAAACTTGTCTCAATTCTAATGGGCGAGGATTGAGCACATTTTGCATGTAGTTGAGATGTAAGAGGCATTAAATGCATGTGGTTGGGATGTTTTGGAGGCAAATTGTTTGGGTAAGAAAGTCAAATAAAGGGAGTTAATGAAGGAATATTCCCTAGAATATGATTTTGAGAGGATAAATGAGGTAATTAGTTAATTAAAATAAACTATTTTCATGTGCAAGTGGGTTAGTTAATCAGGGGTTGATTTAACTCTTGGGGAGTTAAAAGCTAGAGAATTTATAAATGATGATTAGAAGGTGATTAAAGTTAATTAATTTAGAATTTAATTAACTTTGAGTGGGTTAGTGAATTTATGATATTTGATTGAAATCATTTGATTTATTTAATTAAACATGATGGATATTAGTGAATTAATCTAATAAACTGCTTTATTTGATTAATAGAATAATTTGATGATAATTGATCAGAATTAGATGCACTATATTAGTTAGGATTATTTGCATGTCTACATTTTCCCCCTCTTTGAAGCAATGTACTCATTGCATTGGCTCAAAGAATAACCTTGCTAAGATCAAAGTTTGATTTTTTTTATTTTTCAGATGCCTTAGCAGAAACTACACTGGTACACTGCCCCCTCGAGAGATTGGGCGAAAAGTTCAATTTTAAGGTTGATCTCGTGACAAAGAGGTTCAAGATGGATGTATGGATGGTTATATTAGTAGATCTATATGATAATGACGATGCAAATGAGATGAATTAAGATGTTGAGAATAATAAATCTATATTATCCTAAACATCTTAAATGATGATGTAATGCATGTGAGATAAATGGTGTGTCCTATTATGATGATATGTATGAGTATGCAGGATGGGTATTTTGACGTTTTATGAATGTAGGATGGATGCATGTCATGATAGAATTGTAGACATCCAAATTCGACCACTTCAATATGGTCAAAATCGCATTTTTAGTCATCCCGTTCCTCTGTCAAAATTATCCTCTTTGCTAATATTAATTAAATCATTCACTTAATTAATATTATGTGTCTTGCATAAGTATTTCTAAAAGTATTTAATTCAATGAATACTTTTCCCTTTTTCCTCTCTAAATTAAATAAATATACCTCTTTGTTTAATTTAGTCATATTATCTTTTGGAATTTTAGTTTGTTTTTTTTAAATTCTCTATAATTCCTCCTCATGTCACATCCTCCATCTTTTTTTACCTAATCCTAATCCATCTTCTAAATCCCACCATTAAGGGTGTGCATATGCCTAATCCTTGATTAGGATGTGTCACATCCTCCAAATTTTGCAAGTTGGCCTCTAATCCCTTTAGCAGTCTAACCCTCTTTCTGAACCATAATTAATTTATGATTAAGATATGCACACCCCTAATCATCATCAGGGTCCCATCCTCCATAATTTCCCACTTTCCTCTAATGAGTCCTTAATTAGCCTAATCAAGTACTTGCACAACCTAAATCACCTAATTAGGTCATCTCCAATCCCCATGTGAATTTTTAATTCACATTTAATCCCCCAATACACCCTTTGGAATTTAAAATTCCTTCCCTCTTCCCCATGAGAATATCTGAGGAATTTTTAATTCCTCACTTGTTCTCTCACCCACATAGGGGACAACCACCTCATTTATGAGGGGATCTTGTCTCAATCCCAAGGTACTATGTACCCTCTCCATGTCATTCCACCTCATATCCACCTCACCTTTTAGGGCTATATCACATGCCACATGTCAAGATGTGAGGGCTTGTGAGTTCTCAACTTACCTTAGCCCTACATCTTGATCATTGATGGCTCAATCTTGGCCATCCATTTCCCTAGAGATTTCCAAAAATCTCTATAAATACCCCCCCTTTCTCTCATTTTGGGGGGAGAATACATTGTAGCCAAACTCTTGCAAATTTTTCCTAGAATCCATACTTAGCCACTTTCATGTTTGCACTCACTTGCATTCATCTTCACACCATCATCTTGCTTGCATCTTGCCATCCAAGGAGCATACACACCAAAGATCGAAGGGCCAACCAAAGGATCGATTCAACATAAGGTATAAAGTTCCATTTCTTGTTCTTATTTTGTGTTGTTTCTAACTAGGCTAATCTTGAGGTGTAGGTTGTTCTTAGTGGGTATTTGCATTACTTTGTTTGCTGCTTGTTTTATACCACCTAAATTCGACCTATCACATTTCTGGCACGCCCGGTGGGACCCACAAATGGGTCTCTTGCTTTCACGTTTTCTATTTTTTTTACTTTTTGTAGGTACAGTTCACAGTCGACCAGATTTTCCCTCACACTCGACCAGATTTGCCCTAAGCAGATTTTTTTGAAAAGGTGAAATTTCAGTTTTTTAGCATTTTTTGACTGTTTTAAGGGTTCTTAACCCCTAATTAGGAACATAGCTTAATTAAAAGGGTGCCAATCAACCTTTTATGTTGTGTGTTTAGGTAAGCTATTTGACGTATCCAATCCCCTTGCACCATTCGGTGATCCTGGGTGATGAGAAATCGTAGCTTACCACGTCCTTTGAGTCTACCTGTTTTATCTTTCTTAGTGGGACCTACTTGGGATTTCATCACCCCAAGGGACGATTCCAACCACATGTACCAATGGGGTATATAAAGGGGGGAGAGCGAAATTTGTACCTCAATCCAACCACGTTGTAATTGGAGAAGCATCGGGATGATGTGAAGAGTTGGTTCGAGCCTTTTAGGTTCCTGACTCACGCATGTAACAGGTTGGTGTTCACGGTTTGGGCCTCACGTACCGGGTGTATATCAAGGACTCCCTAGTAACCATGTTCATCCTAGATTAGAGGAATTTGTCGGCTATACCCCTCTACTAGACTTAGGCTCCTGTTGCCTGAATTGTCTTCTTTGTGCGAAACCAATGATTATCTGATTTCCTTCATTTTTGCCATAACCTTTTGATTGATGACCATTGTGTTTTCAGTCCTTTGCCTTGGTCTTTTGTGTCAAAATTCAAGTTAAATCATCCTTGGGCGGACTTTCCCTCATCCAGGGGCAGACTTGCCCTAGAAATTGGTCCTTTTGAGCTGTTTTTGACCCAGTTTCATCAGTTTTTCATCCTTGGGCGGACTTGACCCATCCTTGGGAAAACCTGACCCATGCAGGGGCGGACCTGACCTCTGCTCAGCTGGATTTGAAGAACTTTTGCTCCTTGGGCGGATTTGCCCTGACAGACAACCGGATTTGCCCTCACAGATGACCGGATTTGCCCTGACAGATAGTCGTATATGCCCTGCCATTTGCGCACTGTTTGTCTGTTTTTCTCCATTCGAACGTCAATCTTCTCAATTTTTTGTGCTCTTTCCAACGACATATAACACTTCATACTTTTGAGCAACTTTTTTTTTGGGTGGACCTGACCTTTGACCACCCCTTTCGGGCCCATTTTGACCAAATTTCCAACTTTGTTCACCTTTGGGCAGACTTGACCTGACAGGACCTTTGTTCCACCATTTCGATCACTCGTCTTCCTGTTTCAGACATACGTGCACCCGTTTCGAGAATCCGCCTACCATCCTAAACATTTGAGCCCGTGTGCTAGTTATCATTCCCACATTTCAAACCATCAATACCTAATCAAGACCTTGTTAGAACAGTCACTTGAATTGACCTAGGTGTTCATCTCTAATCATCATCCATCAAAACCCACTTCGGATTGTTATCCGTCCTATGTCAATCGTCCTTATCCGCCCAATCAATCCACTTCTATCCAAGTTGGATCCGGTGCTGTTATCATAAATCAACACCTAGTGCTATCAAAGATCACTCTTGAACTTGGTTTCAGATTCTGTTCACTATCATCCACCTTAATCAATCTTCATAGCAAATCAAATCGTTATAGCATCCAATCCAGATCAACCTTATCCACATCGATCAAGTTG
>VDFB02050846.1:0-16195 GCA_007258455.2 Sequoia sempervirens | reverse complement strand
TATATATATACGTGTGTGTATCCTTTGGCTGTCCAATACAACATAGTAGCATTCATTTACTATAAAAAGTGTTAGTAATTATTGTTTGCTATTGTCCTGCAGTTCAAATTATGTTAGAAGCTTGCAGTTCAAGTTTTGTAAATTATATATTTCATTGTATATTAAAAAATAGTTTGTTGGTGATTTAATGTTTGAATTTTGTAGTTCAAATTATAACTCAAGTTTTATATATTGCATATATTTTTATCATATTTCATATTTTGTAATTCGGTAAATAAAACAATGAAGATGAAAAAGCAAAAATATTAATAACTTTGTAGTAGTAGCAGTTTATAATTTTTTTTTAATATATACAATAATTTTTTTATATATTTTTATGTGTAAACAACAATCTCTAAATATCTCCACCCAACGGAAATAATAGAATAACAATATGACAAGTGTGAGTCTAGGTGGGAATAGGAGGAATTTGAATTCCTTTGCGATTTTTGAATTTAAAAGTTACAGGAATAAGAGGAATTTATATCTCCACTTATATTAGAAATAATAGAATAGCAATATGGCAAGTGTGAGTCCGTGCGGGAATAGGAGGAATTTGAATTCCTCTACGATTTTTGATGTTGGCGAGGAGGATTATGTTGCTGGCGAGGATGAACCTGATGATGATGTTGCTCCTATGCGCCTGCGACTTTCCTTTCTATTGGGTGTTGTGCTTTTCTTTTTCTACCTGGTTCTTTTTGTGGGGATGTTTTCTACTATTGGGGCTCAAGTTTCTTGGCTTCTTGGCACAGTGCCTCTTTTGCTTGAAGGATTTTACTAGACCTGTTGCTTCCCTATTGCCTCTATGCTTTGGTGGGGGGCCTGTCTCAGGTTTTGCTGGTGTTTTTGTTAAAAGGCGTAGGACAACTAAGAGGGCGGGTGAATTAACTGTCACCAAAATTAAACTCAAAGCTTCAACACTTATCAATTTCACAACCACACTATTTTGTTATTAAGTATGAACATGAAATGTAGATAACAGAAAGCAAAATAAACATAATGAACACTAGATTTTATGTGGAAAACCCAGTAAGGGAAAAACCATGGTGAGGATTAACTCACAATATAAAGTGAGAAAAACTGAATACAAAGTCTCATTGCCCAAAAGAGGACTCACTATCTAGATACAAAGGCTCATTGCCTATAGAAAGGACTCATTGTCCAATAGGGAGGCTCACTACCTACTGATACAAAAGAAAACAAAAGATCCACCACAACAATTTACACACATCCGCAACCTTGATCAAAAGATTGCAAAAACCTTCAGCTCACTGCCTTCAGGAATCTAACACAATGAAGTACTGCTTCCTCAACTCACTTTCACACAATTCTACTCTTCACTTGTGGCTTACTTTGTTACTTTGCATCATCTAAACCTTTGCAACTTGACTTGCATTTATACCATCTTCAACCTTAGAAACTTTCTCCGTCACTCCACATACTTCTTATTTCATACACCAAATTAGGCTCCACAACTCAAAGATTCCCATAGTGGAGAGGAATGCAGTGGGACCAATTAAACACTAAACCAAGACCAAAAGAAATGTCTCGGATCAACCACATGATTCCTTAATTAAATCTAATTCTTCATATGAAGTGTGAACACTAGGTCGGCCAAACCTAATGAAAACACAAATGAACAATGAAGTACATGCTTTCCAAGATAACATGCATCTAATGCAACACTTCATCATGCATGAGGATACATCTTAGATACTTCTAGATATCCACAATAGGGTGCAAATTAACTCGGAATAGAACACCTTTTGTCAATCCAACAAGACTATGACCCACCAACAATTTCGAAAACTCAACTTCTGGAGCACCAAACCTTGAATATCTTTGCCAGGATGTAGAGAACACCATTACAAGACATATTCCAGATCCACAAAACCTGAAGTAAAATAATAGAGGATTGCAAAGCAAAAACATTTCTCCCAATCCATAGATAACCAACTCTACCTCGTAATTACACCGATGAACACAACTTTCACACTCCATCTAAAAAAAAAAAGCTACAAATTAGAAGATGACACGAATGGATCACTAACAACAACCTTCATACAACAAGATTAGCATAGGATCAACATAGAAGAAATTTGGAGCACACACTAGAGCACATTTTGAACCCATACATAACTCTAGCTTCACTCTTTATTAATTTTCTCAAAAGCACTTGGAAACTCATCATTCCAACACATCTACAACATCATAAGGATAGCTCCATGTAATCACAACATCTCAACAAGGTCTTCAACCATATACATGCACACCAAGTAACATTCTCGAACTATAGTTGACATCAATGACAACATTAATGACAACACCACCAAACTTGCTCATACTGTAATGGCTTCCTCCTTAGGCATGTTCTTTTGCTTTTGAGGGTGCTTTTCACCAGTTTTGATTTCAGCCTGGTGAATGCCTTTGTGGTGCTTTTTTATTTGGTCGAAAAGTGGCTTGTCCTTGAGGCAGTGGCTTCTTCTTTGGCCATGCTTTATTTTGTCTGGTGTTTCCTTTTTCCTATGAGTGCTTGTGCTTGGTATTTCTCCTTTGTTGGGTGGGAGTGCTCCTATTCGATGTTGAAATCCCTCTTTTTTGTACTCCATAATGGTGGGGACATTGGAAAAGTGGTGGTTCCAGTCTCTCGTGACTCTCGCCGCCCTTTGGTTGGAGTTAGGCTTCACCGCTAAGCTATACCTTTTCCTTTTTGGTGCTTGTGCCTGCCTGTGGGGTGCTCTCGGCTCTATGCTTCACCTTGCAACTCTCCCTTCCCAGCTGCCGCTGCGCTGGTCTCCTATTAGAAAGATCCTTTCGTGGTCAGGCGTCCCAAACTTTGTTTGGGCCGTGACGTTTGAATTGTTTATGCTTGACTTCATGGGCTTCATTGTTATTGTGGTTGTTCTATCTTTTATCTCAAGCATGTTTATTTCAAAGGACTACTATCAGGCTCTTTGTCCTCTTGTCTTTATTCCTTTAGAGCTTGGGATCTATTAGTGGAGTCTTACTTTCTTTGATTTTTTTTCCATCAAGAATGGTTTTTTCAAGGAAGATACTTTCTACAATGGTTGTGATAGTTGTTTTGCTAAGGGTGCTAATGGTGTTGTGGATCCCCTAATTTTGCACATTATGGTTTTGATGGGGTTTTATTCAAAGTCCAAATTAGTGGTTCAATTGTTGTTGAGGGGTGCTTTCCCTTTGGAGGGTACTTTAGCTCAAGATTTTCTAATGGTTGAGCTGCTTCATATTGCTTTCTTTTGGTACCTATTGCTCATGTTGCCATGAGATGAGGTGGGTTTTCATTCTATCAGAGTGTCAGCTTCCTACTGGGTGCTATAGTTGGGGTCTCCTATGGAGGTGGAGATAGCTCCTACTAAGGTGGAGCCCTCTCCTATTGAGGTGGAGATGGTTGTTGTAGTTGTAGTGGGTTGTCCCCTTTCTTTATGTTGGTTCCTTTCGAGGTGGAGCATGTCTAGGCAGGATATTGTTGGCTCTTGTAGTTTTTTTTCTCATTTCATCCTCTCCTATAGAGGGGAGCTCTCTCTTTTTAAGGTGAATATTGAGCTAGTACAGTGGGCAGTGTGGTGATTCAAGCTGGCTAGTGTTCCTTTGAGTTCTGTTGTGCTCGTAGACCCCCTGTATTTATGGGACATGAGTCTTTATAGGAGCTATTGTTTTAAAGGTGTTGATTGGAAGATGTTGCTTTATGGAGGCTTGGAAGTTCATGTTGCCTTGGCCACCCTTGGGGTGGGTGTTGTTATGGGCTACTGCTTTTATAGCTTGGTGGATGGCATGTAGGCCTATTATGTTAGCTATGCTCTTAGCCTTGGGTTCTCTCAAGGTGTCTTGTTAGGATTATTTTTCTTCTAGTGGTTTGGGTTTCATGATTTGCTAAACCTTTTTGATGAGGGTTTGAAGTATGGTTTTTCTTATCCACCCTTGAGGTGGTTGCTATTTTATGTTGCTATTTTGGCAACAAGGAGGGTGGCCTATTTGCATGTTGGCCTGTTATGTTGGTTGTGAAGCTTGCTTCAAAGAATACTTTTGATTCAGGTCCCTGTTGGCCTGTTTTGATGGCTGTGAGTCATGTTTTTTTGTTTGGTATCATTTATTTCTACTTGTAAAGGCTTGTGGACCATCTAGTTTTTTCACCTTTGGGATGACTGTTGTTTTGCAGCTTTGTTTTGGCTTGTTGGCATTTTCTTTTGATGCTGTTGTTTGCCCTGCTTTTGCTATTTTCCTGGCTACTTATGTAGTTTCTTGTTGTTGTCTTGTATTCTTGTTGTTCCATGTATTGTTGTACTAACTACTAAATCTTTAGTGATGTAAAAGGGTCAGGGCCCTTTCAAAATCCCTACTTCCCTAATCGAAAACAATCTCTAAATATATTTTTATTATTTTGTATATATATTTAAAACAATAATATACTATATATATTTTTAAGTAAATCCAACAGAATTTTAGAATAAAAATAGAGTATTTGAAGATAGGGCATAGATCTTCCTTCAATGTTGATTAATGAAGTAAGTTATCACTGGAGGGCTTGCCAACTGAAGTTTGGTAAAATACATTTGGAAATATTAAAAAAAGTAAAATTATAGAAACAAACTTTCTTAAATCATAGTTCTTCCCAAGTACCTAGCATAAACGATATATTGTGTTCTTGAAATAATCTTCAAGCTCATCATAGCTAAAGGGTTCAAATTCCATTGGAGTAAACCTCACCCCTTTCTTTCTCTGATCTCTTCTTTCTTTCCTTTGTAGCACATGATTTTTTTAGCCACATTTATCCCTCTCATACTCCTGGCACAAGGCATTGAAATGAATGGCCACTGTTGCAAAGTGATTTAGCCCAAATTTCCTCACAATTTGACTCCTAGTTATATCCAACAATGGATTCCCTTTCACACTCCTTATAATTCTTGTATTAGGGTCGTAGCACTTTGCAATTTCTTTGATCAAATCTACCCCAATAAAAACATTTGGAACAATGATTTTTCTAAGGTCACACATCTATATTTTGCAGGATGGATGAGGAAAAGTTTGTCTCTTGTATGCATATATAAACAAATCCCAACCACTTTAGGGTACTGTGATATATCCACACTGCCTCACCCAATCTTCCAGGTGGTCAAATAGAATTCCCTAACCTATATCTCTATTTCCCACAATCCTAGATCACGAGAACAACTCCATAAGAACTGTTATCAAAATTTCACAAAAATCAAATTAATAGAGCTGACTATTAAGATTCATTTTAAGGTGAAGAATTTTAGTTTATTTCTGTAGATGTTTTAACCATTGAAAATATTTGAATTGTTGAGTCCTTAAGAAGTGCAATGTGTTTCAGTTTCCATATATCATTTTCAACATAGTATTTCATGAAATGTAAAAGGAAATGCTTTCTTTTGTATTCAATTTTCATTCATAATGATCCATATATTGTTTGCAAAAGAAAAGTACATAAATGAACATAAGAATTATACAAATTATTTTTTGTATTCATTAGAGTAAAAAGGAGAATCAAGTGTCCCACATAAGCTGTGGGAGTAGTTGGAACAATGGATCATAAAGAATACTCGATGCTATTGAAGATAAAAGAGAGAAGAGCATGTAAGAGAGAACATAATCGTCATTGCCTAGTTGTGCCTTTGAGTTGACTTCAATGTTGAGCTCTCCTTTCTACTTTCATGCTTCAAGTGAACCTGCAAGTGATTATAAATTTTTGTCAGAGCTCAAACTATGAACACTCCTACATGATCCATCAACAATAATATAGAATACTATCTATGATGCATTGAATCAACTTGGAAAAAACAAGAGGGAGTGCAAGAGAATACCAAGGAGAAAATATCATGAGAAACTTATGAATTTATTTTTTTAATCTAACATTGTTTGTTTCTTGTGCAGGTATAGAAAAATCCATGTTGCTGATTTTTTTTAAATATCATAAAGAATGTGGTGTAAAATGAGCTCCCATAAGGGTTGAGACCAGACATGCTGCCCTTCAACATTCCAAATAGGGGTTTTAGAAAGGAAACAATTCAATATTGCTCAAGGACATATACATCTGAAGGAGTGCATCAAAGTGCCATGAGAACTCAAGCAAATGATCATCTAGGAAAATCAAGTCTGATAGTGCAATGAATTGAAGATCATAGAAGGTCAATTGCTCAAGTGAATTACCATCAAGTGCATCATCATGAAATGAGATAGTGAACAGGCATACATAATGCCTTGTTTACAAATCAAACAATAAGAACTGAAGCAAATGGAGAAGCTTCTAAGCATCAACAATAGTTTGTTTTTATTTCAAAATCTTCCATGCAACGAATAGTCTTACATCAACTGTTGCTTCCCAAGAAAACAAAAATGCATGAAAAGTGCAAAGTAAGTTTTGGTTCCATTAAGAAATGAGTCTACAAGTGGCTACAAGTGAACTTCTGAAAGCAGAGGATGAATGGAAAAGAGGCATGGTTGACTCTGGGTACAATGCATTAATTATTTTCAGAGCTAAATGCAACTTGAAACAACATCATTAATGAAGGTATTTTTCCAAAATCTAAGCTTGTTTTAGTACTTCTGATGCTACAAACTTAAGGGAAAGTCACATTGCATTGATTCATTAAATGTGAAGCTAAATATGCATTTTTCTGAGCATTCAAGTGCATGAAATAAGTTATGATAACCATCAAAGTGACCTACATGAGTATCATAATGGTTGAGTGAAAGTATGGCATTGAATGAAGTAAACACATCAATATGCAATGTTTTTGAAAGAAAGCAAGTGTATGACAGCCATATCTAAAAGTAAAATGACAAAGTGCATGAGGGTGTGAAGAAGCATTGTTCATAAAGATGAGTTTCACTGTGTTATGCATTTCAAGAGAAATGAAAAGAAAACAAGGTATTTAATATATGCGCGAAGAGTGCAAATGGATAATATGTCTTCAGAGAAAAGCGATTCACGAGAAAGCCGACGTTGGAAAATTAAAAGGTAATTTAAAGGCAAAGCAAAAGTCCCCACGATGCGAGAACAAGCATTAAAATGAAGTCATTGCAAAAACAATGATTGCCATATGAACAGAATGAAAACATTTCTTTCAAAGCAGAAATGGGCAATGCTCAAATCTAAACTAGGTTTTGAAACAAAGCCGGAACATTGTCTCGAAAACTTTGCCGCCTTCGAAGATTACTATGTGGAGAGAGAGAATAAAGTACATTAAAGCATAGAATGGAAAAAACTGCAGTGATCTTATCATGTGTTCTGATGGAAACTTTCATGGTTAACATTGTGATATTTCAAATGCAGGAATAAGGAAATAGTTCGAGCTCATAAAAATGCATGAGAAATTTTGTTTGTTCTCATGGGCTGCCGACACGAGAGGTTTCTCTCTTCACAAATCAGAGAAATACCCATTTTTAGGGTTTTGTGTTTAGAATGGAATCAAAGGAGGAAAAAATAAAGGCTTGAGCTCATACAAATAATGGAGCCCCAAATAATGGATTACAATATAGCTAATGGCCATGACCATGAAGGGTTTGCAGGCTCTTAAAATAAAAAACACATACATGGTTTTCTCCAGGTGTGCCTTCTTTTCGAATGAAAAACACTATTGCATCATGGGTGGAGCTCGAAAAGGCCATCTTTTATAGAATAAAAAAGAACACACAAGCATGGTTGTGGCCTACATAATGGATGAACTCAGAAAATCCATAAATCTTCATTATTTTTTGTGAGAAAAGCTTGAATAAGCTTTTATTTAAGAGGGAAATGCTTTTAAAATGGAGAGCTCACCTTGAATGTTTTTGTGGAGAGGCACATTAGGAACCCGCAGCCTAAGCTTCCATGGAGCTCAAAAAAACTCTCAGTGGAAGCCACAAAAGAACAATAGATATGGTAACACAATGAAAACATGAGGTATTAAAAAACCAGTCATGGCCGTGGCTAAGTGGCAATTGTTTCTCATTGAATGGTGTGAAAAATGCATCCAAATATAGATAAACAACTTACCACCGAATGTAGGAGAAAATGAATCAAGGAATCAAAGAAGGTAGCTCAAATGGTGGCATCCAAGCTTCAAACCCTAACTTCCCCATGGCAACGCCCAACATACCTCTTTCTCTTCAAAGTGGATGATGCAAAATGATGGTTGAAAATGTGTTTGGAGGCAGTTTTGTGGCTAGGGTTTTCCCCATGCCCTAAACTGAATGTGAGTTTTTTCACATCTTTTTATTTTTCCAAAAATTCTTTCTAATACCTCTTGATGAAATGCTAGGCCAAGGTTAAATGCCTTAGGAATTTTTTTTAATTTTTAAAGAAAATCAAATTTAAAACCATGCACATTTCCCCTCTCACTAGGGTATGCTTTTTCAATGCCTTAGATAAATATTTCATGCACCTTGCTTTGTGGAAAATCAAAATAATGATTTTAGGGTTCCCCTTGGATTTTGAATCACTATATGTGATGGGGTCTTAAATTTTTAATGATTTTTTGTAGAAAAATCAAGTGTATAGAGATCCATGTATAATGTTTTGATTTTTTGCAAACATTAATGCAAAAAATCAAAATATTTGGAGATAGAGAAAGGAAAATCAGAGTATCTGGAGGTGAATTGTAAAAATATGATGTAACAAGGGATGCTTTCTATTTTGTAATTCACATTCTGAAAGTTTTAAAACACTGATTAAGTAATGTTTCTATAAATTGCTTAGTTAGCTATTATTTAAATGCAATTAGATGATGCACTTGAGTTGACAAAAAAACTTTCCATTTTGAGTTGAGTTCTTGGGTGGATTGGGAAAGAAGGTGACAAACTAAAGTTTCTATTTTCAGTTTCCAGTTGTTTGCACTTGTTTTGGAGGACTTTTTGGATGGACCCTTTGGAGATGGGAAGTTTCCATCTTTTTGAGGTAGTTTGAAGTAGGTTTTTGGCACTATTTTCCAGGCTTTTGCTTGAGCTTAGAAATGCAGGATGACCTACTTTTTGGAGAGGCAGTGGGACAAATTTTTCTATTTTCATCATGGATGTCACTTGGAGGCTATATAGTTTGAGAAATTTGAATTTCTCAAGGTTCAAAATTCTGTTTCTTGCTCTCATATGCATTGCAGAGAGTTTTGTAAACTTTTGATTCAGATTGTGATATCTTACTCCTTTAGTTTCAAAACAAGCAACAGAGTTTTCCTTTCTCCTTTTCTTTTCATGCACTCGCAGTGATAATATGATAATTCTTTGTGATTCAGAGTGGTGAATCTTTCTATTGTATTATTGTTGTGAGTTGTGGATGAGAATTGCAGTTAGTTCAAGTTGCATATTATGTCCAATAATTCACAAATCTTTATGCAAAACAATGTTGAACTAAATGTTCTATGGTGAATTATGAGAGCTAATTCTTTAAGAGAGGTTGTTGAGAGTTAAGTTTTTCAAAGTTTCAAAATGTCTAGTTGATCATCTTAAGTCATAGGTTTCATTTTGTGAATTTCTTCCTACCCCTTTCCCCTTAAAATTCATAGGTTAGGTGATTAGCTCGAGGGAACCAACCCACTCTGGAGATTCACTTTCACCAATTGATTGACCCACAAATCATAGAGCATTTCCATGTTGCAACAGGATAGCCAAGCCTAGCTTGACTGAGGGTGTAATCTTGGTTGCCAACAGTTTTTGGCACGCCTAGTGGCACTCTAGAGTCTTGTCTTTAGAGTCTATTTTCTATGTGTTAGAATGTTGTTTGGTATATACAACAACATTTTCTGCCTATAGAGGTCTAAAAAATATACCTGACAACTCCTAATCTTGGTTTCCTTGTAGATTTGGTGCAAACAACTTATGAGAAGGATCCATACTAGATCTAGTCCAACACCTTTTGAGTATTTGCAGCTCTCCCCACTGAGAAGGAGAGGAAGAAAACCAAGAAGAACATTTGATTTAGCAAGAAGAGAAAAGTCCACACCACCAAAACTTAGTCACATTGTCTCCATGAAAAGGAACCCGACTCCAATATCTCAGGTACTACCTATGGCGAGACAATTTACTTTCGCACCTTTTAAAAAAGACAACTCGTTATTGCTAGCTTGAAACAATGAAATACCAGTAGCAGCACTCAAAGTACTACCTTACTTCACTAGTGAGGACCAAACTACCCCTGTTGAACACATCTGAGACATGGAAACATTATGTCTAGTGCACAACATAATAGTGGAAAGCATAGCTATAAGGTTGTTGGCTACTTCGTTGAAGGGGAAGGCCCTTTAGTGGTTTAGAGGACTCCCAACCAATTCCATTACAACATGGGACCAGATTACGATGGGATTCACTGGAAATTTGTAGAGAAGTCAGACAACCTGTAATTACTTGAGTAGTTGAGCACCATCAAGTGTGCTCCCACGAGCATATGGCTAACTTCAATTTTAGGTTTCAAAGAACCTAGGATAGGATACCTCTAATTGTCAAACCCACACCCGAACATGCCTTTCTATTTTTCCTAAAAGCCTTGAATGTTGAGATATCAGCTATGATACAGTCCATGGGGGTATTAATTTTCCGAACACATATGAAATTGCAATAAGGGCTGAAAATTGTCTTATTCAAGCTAGGAAGATAGCACCTAGACTGCCCACACCCATTTTCCCTAAGATTCAACCACGTGTCCCTATGATTTTTCCTCCTATTACTTCTATTCTGCCAGTCCCAACAATAGTTTATAAAGCAGTTGTGCAAGAAAATGCCATCCTGGACCAAACCAAAGAAATCCAAGAATTCAAAAATATGTTGCAAAAATTTGGTAAAACCTTTAGCAATGAATTTGTGAGCCTCAAAAGGCAGGTTAGTCAAGCAAATAGGCCTTACCAAGTTTCTTACCAATAGAACCAGTAAAATAGGCCACCATTTCAGAATGACTTTCAATGATAGAAAAGGGGTTTTAACCCCAAGCCTTTTCAGCCTTATGATCCCAATGTTGTTGGCCCTTCAAGATCTAGGTTGTACCACAAAATAATTTGGCTCAAGAGAACGATTGGTGTTAATCATGCAATCATCCACATAACCAAGTTGCTTGCATGAGTGGAATGGAGAGTCAAGCTCTCATGGTGCAGAATCGGTATGCTAGCCCTGAAAGTTTGCCAAGCAAGAATGTGGAATAGCCAAGCAATTCTGAAATTGCTTTAGTGAATTGGAAAAGTGTTGAATATTATGGAGTTAATCATTTCCAAGGTTAGAACCAGTAAGGTTCGTTCATTGCTACAAAAACAAGGTCAAAACATAGAGAAGTTGAAGTGGAACAACAAGCTATAAATTCACAAGAAGTTGTGAGAGACAAAAATCATGTCATTCCATCTCAAAATGTTCCTATAGCTCAACTGAAGGTGCATATTCTACAGAGAGAATAGCAGAAGGTAAATAATAATGCTATTAATTCTTCATGACAACAAAAGATAAATCCCATCTCTTTCAATGTGGTTGAGCATTTAAAGAAAGCTATAGTCAGCTTATCTATTATGGATGCATTGCATATCCCAGGCCAGAAAGATTTATTGCAAAATGCCTTAGCTGAAATTTCATCTTCAGATGTTGTGAATGCAGAAAACAACAGAATGGTGCTTGCGAAAAACCTAGAGATTAAAGTTGGGCAGTAGAATCAAGAGGTTAAACTCCCACCATTCTATTTAAGTCTGATTATAGGTGATGAACTTGTCCATAACCACATGATAGACTCAGAAGCTAGCAGCTCGGTCATGCCTAAAAGCTTAGCTGAAAAAGTAGGCTTAGTTTATGATATCGTGTCAAAAGGAGTTGTGCAATTAGATGGATCTGCTATTCAAATAACAAGAATCATTAAAAATCTAGCCCTCACATTACATGCCTGCCCCAACTTTGTAGTTTCCCAAGATGTTCATGTGATAGAGTTGCCTCCCCACTTTGCACTCTACCTTTTGAGAGACTTTACTGCCAAACTAGGAGGTTTCTTATCAGTTGATTGGTCTCACCTTTTCTTTAGAATCAGATGTGGAATGAAAGTGACCATTAGGTCTAAGCCATTAGCGAAAGACCACATTGAATCTCCTTACATTCCTAACCCAGTAAACACTAACGTATACTGCACAAATGGGCTGGAGAATCAACCCATGACTGCAGACCCCAATGCACCCAGGAAGGAAGATAATGTGGATGAGTGGATTACTCGAGATCATGAACCCGATCCTTTTAGTCACATCGAGGAGGAAAGGTTAGGCATTTACATCATCCAAGAGTCTGATACAACAATCCCTAATCTAGTTAAAGGCCAAGGTCAACTTCTGGTTGGTGACACAAAGTTCCTAAAAGACAAAGAGGTGGTTAAGGAATGGAAAGAGCTCCTCTCTGAAGGTCAAGTTTTAGATCAAGATGAAGATCTTGGAGAAGATGAAACATCCATTCAAGAATGGATGAAAATACTTTTTGAAAATGAAACTTCAGATAAAGAAGAAAGCCCTAGAGAATATGGAGAGGTTGATCAAGAATGGTTGGCGATATAGTTCAATGATCAAACCTTGGATCAGGGGGAGGTCTATGATGAAAAATTCCTCATCGAAATAAGCAGGGCCATTGAGAACTACTTTGAGAGGGAAGATCGTGTGACTAAATAAAATCCATTTTTCGAGGATATTGAGTTCTTTGTTGAAAATTGTGAAGATACAACCATTATTGAGCCACAACTTCCAACCGAATGGTCAGAAGAGTTTCCCAACTTTGATGTTTAAGTTAAAAGGAGTATGCCCACGATGGGGTCGATGGCTACTAGTGAAAAAACATTTAATGAGAGGTACTTTGAAAAAATCTTATCTTAGAGAGCTAATTTTCAGTTGAATGAGGAGCTGAATGATAACATGGTAAAAGAATTATGCAAAACAAAGTTTAGAGAACTTGTTGTTGGAGAATTTGTGCTCAAGTGGGATGAGAACAAGAATAAACAAGGTAGACACTCCAAATTCGATGCAATTTGGGAGGTCCCTATGTGATAACACAATGTAGGGAGCATAATTCATTTCAACTCTTGAAGTTAACTAGAGAAGTGCTTCTGATCCCTGTCAATGGGATCCATTTCAAACATTGTTTATGAGCTTCTAAATTCTACCCCTATACTATAGTAGAGTAGTTGCTACTAATAAGTGCTTGGAGCACTTTCTTTTAGGTAGTTTCATTTCAATAAGTGCTTTTGCACATTGCTTTCTGGCCGCCAGGGCCTTGTTTGTTTGTTGTTTTGTTGTTGGTTTTGTTGTTGGTTTTGTTGTTGTTTGGAGTTGCAAGTTTCAAATTTTCATAACTTTTGAGTTTTAGAATGGTAGAATTGACTCCATTCCCAATGGATATTCAGAAGGAAATTGGCCTAGTGCTTAGCAGGCAAGCATCTAGCAAAGGTTTCCAAAAGTGTTATCAATTTTTCACACAACTCAAATTGACGGAGCTGGCTATTTAGATTCATTTTAAGGTGAAGAATTTCAGTTTATTTTTGCAGATGTTTTAACCATTGTAAATATTTGAGTTGTTGAGTTCTTAAGAAGTGCAATGTGTTTCAGTTTCCATATATCATTTGCATCATAGTATTTCATGAAATGTAAAAGGAAATGCTTAATATTTTATTCAGTTTTCATTCATAAAAAATACTCTAGGCTACTGAAGATAAAAGAGAGAAGATAATATAAGGGAGAACATAATCGTCATTGCCTGGTTGTGCCTTTGAGTTGACTTTAGTGTTGAGCTCTCCTTTCTGCTTCCGTGCTCCAAGTGAACCTGCAAGTGATTATAAAATTTTGTTAGAGCTCAAACTATGAACACTCCTACATGATCCATCAACAGTAATGTAGAATACTTTCTATGATGCATTGAATCAATTGAGCAAAAAAAGAGGGAGTGCAAGAGAATACCAAGGAGAAAATATCATGAGAAACTTTTGAATTTATTGTTTTAATCTAACATTGTTTATTTCTTGTGTAGGTATAGAAAAATACATTGTGCTAATTTGTTTTGAATATCATAAAGCATGTGGTGTACAATGGGCTCCCATAAGGGTTGAAACCCGACATGCTGCCCCTCAACATTCCAAATAGGGGTTTCAAAAAGGAAACAATTCAATATTGCTCAAGGAGATATACATATGAAGGAGTGCATCAAGTGCCATGAGAACTCAAGCAAATGATCATCTAAGACAATTAAGTCTGATAGTGCAATGAATTGAAGATCATAGAGGATCAATTGCTCAAGTGAATTACCATCAAGTGCATCATCATGAAATGAGATAGTGAACATGCATGTTAGAATTGGCTATGGCTGCCAAGATCTTGAGACCAAATGGAAAGCACCAAAGAGAGATGAATATGACAAGAATAGACTGTATTCAATGTCTATGATATGATTGTTTTGTACAATGTAGATACCCCTTGGTTATATAGCTAAGGTGAGATGCAAGATGTCATAGGATTATGACAAGTGTCTTAATCATATGATATGAGACAACTAATCACACTTACCTAGGTTCACATGTAGAAGTTGTCAAAAGATAAGATAACAACTAATGACAACTAAAACCTTCTAGAAAGATTCCTTCCTATGACCTAAGTAAACTTAACATGTGTAAATAAGTCCCCTAGTAATGAATTAACTAGGTACAAGACTTTATTTACACCAACAAGGCATACATAATGCCTTGTTTACAAATCAAACAATAACAACTGAAGCAAATGGAGAAGCTTCTAAGCATCGACAACAACTATTTTTATTTCAAAATATTCCATGCAAAGAATAGTCTTACATCAACTGTTGCTTCCCAAGAAAATAAAAATGCATGAAGAGTGCAAAGTAAGTTTTGGTTCCATCAAGAAATGAGTCTACAAATGGCTACAAGTGAACGTTTGAAAGTAGAGGATGAATGGAAAAGAGGCGTGGTTGACTCTAGGTACAATTCATTAAGTGTTTTATTTGAATGCAACTTGAAACATCATTAATGAAGGTATTTTTTGCAAAATCTAAGCTTGTTTCAGTACTTCTGATGCTACAAACTTAAGGGAAAGTCACATTGCATTGATTCATTAAATGTGAAGCTAAATATGCATTTTTCTGAGCATTCAAGTGCATTAAATAAGTGATGATAAGCATCGAAGTGACCTACAAGAGTATCATAATGGTTGAGTGCAAGTATGGCATTGAATGAAGTAAACACATTAATATGTAATGTGTTTGAAAGAAAGCAAGTGTCTGGAAGCCATATCTAAAAGTAAAATGAGAAAGTGAATGAGGGTGTGAAGAAGCATTGCTCATAAAAATGATTTTCACTGTGTTATGCGTTGAACAAGAGAAATGAAAAGAAAAAAATTGTTAACATATGCAGTTGAAAAGAGAGAATGCAAATGAATAGTATGTATTTTAGAAAGCAAACAATACAAGAGAATGACTTGTTCAATTAAGAGTAATTTCTGAGCAAAGCAAAGTCTACATTCTGAGAACAAGCATGTTAAAATGAAGTCATTGCAAACTACAGTCACATATGAACAAATGAAAACATTGTTGCTTTCCAAAGCAATGAACAATGCTCAAATAAACTAGGGTTTTCGAAGCAAATGAAACAGTGATATCAAGCTTTCCATAACACAAGATGCACCTATGTGGAGAGAGAGAATAAAGTACATTAAAGCATAGAATGGAAAAAACTGCAGTGATCTTATCATGTGTTCTGATGGAAACTTTCATGGTTAACATTGTGAGATTTCAAATGCAGGAATAAAGAAATAGTTCAAGCTCATAAAAAATGCACAGAAACCCTAGTTGTGCTCTCATGGTCATGGCTTGAGAGAGTTTATATCTACACAAATCGAATTCCCATTTAGAGTTTTGCATTCAAAATGCAATCATAGGAGGAAACAACAAAGGATTGAGCTCATACAAATAATGGAGCCCTAGAAAATGGAGTACAATACAACTAATGGCCGCAGCCATGAAGGGTCTACAGGCCCTTAAAAGCAAAAACAAATGGGTACGTGCAGGATCATAATGGGCCAAAAAGTGGCAATATGTAAGTGATATGATGGCCCATGTGGCTGAAAACTTTTTTTTTACTCAAAACTGATGAAATGAAAAGGGTTTTTAAAGGAGATTCCCAACTTTCCACCAATATAAATAATGCTTT
>VDFB02050845.1:0-34863 GCA_007258455.2 Sequoia sempervirens | reverse complement strand
TAAAAATAATTTCAGATCTAGAATAATTTATTATCAAAATATTTTTATTCTTTCCTATTTTAAAATTCAAATACTCTTCTAATTTCGTTTCTTTGTTGTTTGTGCAGGTTCATCAAAATAGTTTTCTTTATTGAACAATTAAATCCAACATTAAATTCCGAAAAAAATTCAACACAAGAAATAAAATTACAGAAGAAAACCTGTTTTGAAGTTTGATAACTAGCTGAAAACGATTCTTGAAAACTTCTGTCAATTCCAAAATCAATTCACCAGACTTCAACGAAGAAATACCAATCAATCCAGCTTCAAAATTACGCTTGTAAACAAAATCTTAAGAGAAAAGTTCTTCTGAAGCAATTGTCATGCAAAATTTCTCTAAAAACTGTTGTCGTCAGAGTTTTTTATTAATTCTTCCCGTGAATTCGAAATTACAATTCCCAAAAGATATTAATTCATGAAAATAACTTTCAATCATCCAAACTTTACTGACAGATCATTTTGCATTGTAAATAGATCAATCAGTTCAACTTGTTCTTTAAAATATCATATCAGATCTTTAATTGTCAATCAAAGATTCATAACATGCTGAAAATATCTTTTCTTTAAAATATCTATTTTCTCATAATTCAAGTTTGCACAAATAAATCAGCAATATATATATTTTAATTAAAAACATTGCAAAGAAATAACTTTCACTTTTAAATTTGATAACTTATTTAATTTAATTTAATAAATTAAATCACAAACATTTATAAATACATTAACAAACAAACACGACACAACAGAACAAACTGGACAACAAAGAGGGTAACAATTAGGTACTTGTTCGATAAAGAACGATGGTTAAATAAGGACCTGTCAATACCTCTGAAACAGCATAATTTTTATTAAGTTAGGGTACGCTCAGACCTAACAAGCAGGTGGAGCCGTTACCCGGTACCTGTATTTGCAGGAAACATCAATGTTAAAACATGTATACTTATATCAGAAAACACACCGTGAAGAAGAATTGCAGCATAGCAGGGTATTCACGAATGAGTAATGCCACACTGTCTTCTTCACCGACACAGACGAGCAAGATAAATCATAAGCAATTATTACAACATGATAACCATATGCAAAAGTCATAAGCAAATAAACCATATCATGTACGTGTCTATCTCAGTATCATCAAAGTAACATAACCAGATAATCAGGATGTCAATGTATCATCCGCGAAATACAAAACAACATAATATCCAAAATCACCTCTGAAAAGAAACAACATAGTATCATAATGAACTAAAGCATCTATCAAGAAGAATCAAACTAAACAGAGTGTCGAAACTAGAGGGACACTACAATATGTATATATGTATGTATGTATAAATATATATATATATATATATACATAAATACTTATATATATACATATATATATATATATATATATATGTATGTATGTATGTATGTATGTATGTATATATTTATACATATATATATGTATGACATATATATATATATGTATGTATGTATAAATATGTGTACGTATGTATGTATATATATACGTACATACATACATACACATACATACATTATATATATATACACACATACATATATATATACATAAATACGTACACATACATGCGTACACTATATATATACATACATACGTACACATATATACATACATACGTACACACACACACACATATATGTGTGTCATACATACATACATACATACATACAGACACAGACACAGACACAGACACATACACAAACACATATACATACACATACACATACACATACACATACACATACATATACATACATAGATATATTTGTGTGGCATAGTCATTCAAATTTAGATCTTCTAGTTTTTATTTGTAGTTCCTTTCATATTTTGTGTTCCTTTATGTGTTGCATCCTTAGTGTTGTGTTCTTTTTTCTTTTGGATTAGATTATACTCACTTACCTTATTCTTCCTTTCTTTCAATTTTGATATTTTTCTCGTGATAGATTTAGAGATTCTTAGAATTTTTATTCTTGTGGTCTTTGCTTTGAGTATAGGTGCTTAATTCAATTTATTTTGTTCATTAAGTTATCTTTTCTCTATTCTTTCTTATTGATTGTTTTAATTTTTAGTTGGTTTTTTCCTTTATTTTAATCTAGTCCTTGAACTGTGTGCATCCTCCCCTTCTACCTCTTCTCTCATTTTTATCTTGTCTAAGTCTGTAATTATCCATTTTTCTCCTTTTTCTCTCTTTCATCCAGATGATGGATCACAGAGTGTGATCCAAAACGTTGATGGTAAAAAATTTCTACACAATCGAATCCAGAAGCAATAAAAAATTAATTAATCATGTCATATAATATTACTTATCTTTGAAATTCTACAACAAAATTTTATTCATTATCATATTTCTCAATCCTAATCAACTCTATTTAGACATGTGATTTCTCATATGTTTGAGAGTCCACATCTATCAATTCTCCCTTCCCCATGTGATGTCTCACACATGTGTGAGGAGTCGCATGTCTCCATCCCTTATACCCATGTTATCTCTCACACATGTGAAAGGACTCGTATGTCTCCATTCCACTTCCCTTTATGTCCTCACACATGTGACATGACAATTTTCATAAGTCCCTCTTCCCTATGTGTCCTTACATATGTGTGGGAGGACATTTTCCATGGGTCCTTGTTTACTATGTGTCCTCACACATGCGTGAGAAGACACTTGTCATGGGTCCCTCTTCCCTATGCATCCTTCTCACACATGTGTGAGAGAACTAAATCTCAACCCTTATATTTGGTCAAACAAAGTATAACCCTTCATATATCCTTGATCCTTAGCTCCCCAAGTGCACCAATCAAATGATTCTACTTAAAAAATACCTTATCCACCCTAATTTCTCAATCATTCTTAGCCCTTGATCTTAAAAATTAAATCTCAACCATCCATCCTCCATGCTCAACATCTATAAATCAAACCCTCTCCAAGCTATTTGATTATCATAATCTTTTATAAAGTTGTGTTGTCAAATTGGAGAGCAACTTACATACTATCATAAAAAAAACACCATCAAGAGAACATCAAGAGGATTTCTAGGAGGGAAATTAATACTTCTCAAATTTTTGGGTACATATTTCATCTTCTTCGTGCTCAATTGGAGGTATGATGGAAAGCAAGGTATAAGCTTGTTTCATTGTATTCAAGTGTCTTTATTCTACACTTTATTTTCTACCATATCCAAGTAATCTAGACCTTAGTTAGTTTTTACAAGCTTAGATATTACTTTGGAATTAAACTATTAGAATAACATGAACTATCTACAAATGCGACCATAGATAACTAGTTAGTTCATTAGATATTTCAATGCTCATTATTGGTGTATGAGATGGTATGAATTTATTGTATTAATACAATTATGAGATTGCAACATATTTCAAACATTAGTCTTCATATTTTGACATGGTCTTTTAATAATATATATAGTAACCAACATATAGGTATACCTCCAAGAACTCATCTATGAAGTCTCTAAATCATTAACCGTTGTTTGCTAAAGACTATTAATGCATCTTTTAGAACAAAATGCATCACTTTTTACATGTAAAATCTCCAATTGCGTACAATAGTCTTGGGTTGATCCTCCTCTTTGATTTGTACCTAATGGTAAACAAAAAATGACTATTTAATGAATAAAATTCTCTTATAAAAATCATTTCCAATGCATCTTTGGTGAAGAGTGAAAAGGATAATGTGTGTATGCTTTATTTAACTTCTTAAAATCAGCACATATTCTTATTTTTTTACAATAGTCTAATTTTGGATCACCCTAGGGCTAATTTATTTTTCATCCTCCATCAATTTTATTATCCCACTAGAGATAATTTTTAAAATGGTGGTCAAATATGCAAGATTACATCATGATTCCACAACAAACTGAAAATGATAGATTGATATTTAATTGGAATGATTTTATATTGAAATGCATTGGCTTTTTAAAGCCTTACAATTCCTAGACCAAACTAACTCATGGGAATGTAACTTCCCAACTAACCACCAACAATTAACTAATATTTATAATTTATTTATTCTAATCTATAAACTAACCTAAATCTAAACTATCTAATTAATGTAATATCCAACGTTCCCCCCTTATTACATCAATCCAAACAAAGGATGGAACATTGCAAGAGTTGATCACAACAACCCTTCTAAAGACTTTGATGAAACATATATCTCCACCAATTCTCCTCACTCACCCAAGAAACCCCAAACTAACTCCATTTGCGGATCTCCTAATTGTAGAACCTACAAACCAATGCACAACATGAGAGAACATAAAGTGTCCCCAACCTCCTTCCACTATGAGACAACAACTTTCCTATGAAAGTCCACATCTCCTTCAAGTGTGTCAAAATGCATCTTCTAGTATTGAACATGAGAGAACAACTCTCCTCTGAGAGTCCACATCTCCTCCAAGTGTGTCAAATACATCCTCCAGTGTTGTGGAAACAATCCCTCCTATGTACAAAAATCTAACCTCAACTACAACGAATACCAACTACACTCAAAAGAAACGTCAACAAAAGCCAAGCCCCCCTTGCTCCATGAAGGAACACAAATATGAAAATGATGTTTCTCATGCAATGAATCATCCCTGAGCGAGAAATTAGCTCAAGATGATAAAAGTGCCTCCTACCTTTGATGCCTCCAACCTCCAATCTTATTGTGCTTAGTTTGTACTAGCCATATGCATCATTATAATCTTCAAAAACTTTATTAGGTGTAGTGTGAATAGCCCCAAGAGCACAATCATTTGACAATATAATGTAATTGAACATTATCAAATTTGAAAGTATCAAATTCAATCAAAGGTGAACCTTATTTATCAAAAAAGAAAACCATATATCTCCCTCATAAATGCATAAAACATCACATATGCGAATATATTTTGTGTAAAATAAATTCACACATACCTTTAGAAATGTGCCTCCCAATTTTTCAAATCTGAGCATGGGAACTCACATAACCTCCTTAAATCTGGATCAATGGCACACCCTGTCTCATGTCCAATGTTCGTCTACAGATGATGTGATGCACTAAGGATCTCTTCAATAGAACTTGATGCCCTTCATGATAGCAAATTCATGTGCTTAACATAAAATTTTGTACACAAAATATTAATAGAAATTTCCAGGCTTCTAATTCTTACTTAGATGGCACTTCAAATAAAGTTACTCATGCAAAGCTACAAATGGAATTTGCAACCTCCAAAGATATTCATAACTGTTTAAAACCGGACAAAGATCTACCACATTCCGTAAAATGTGCTCAATTCTGCCCACAAATTTTTGTTGCATGAAGTCTGCAAATCATGGCATTAAAATCTCAAAAATGTGACCTTCAAACTTACCAGCAATTCATGATTTTTCTGCCAGTCCTAAGAGCCCACAATTTATCAGACGTTCTTCCTCCTCCTATCTTAGATGCACCATTTTGGAATCTTCAGATATGCTTATAATTAGAAAAGATTGCAGATATAATTGCATTTGTAGATTTTGCTAATAGCTCTTCGTATATATAATTACCAAAAAAAAAATCACAATACGCAAATGCACAATGAATATGCTCCAACCATTGTCGTTATATGCTCTACCATTAACACCTAAAATGACAGTCTTCAGATGAAAAGAAGACCTGTCTATGGTCATCCACACCCAAAATTTGAAATATGTTTTAAGGTAGAAAACAACAGAGATTTCTCAAAACAAGAGTGTAACATGGATCTTCTGATTCAAAGCCTAACAACCCACGGTGACAGGATCAATAATTGCTCTGATACCATGTTAAAATGGTGGTCAAATATGCAAGATTACATCATGATCAATAATTGTTCTGATATCATGTTAAAATGGTGGTCAGATATGCAAGATTACGTCGTGATCAATAATTGTTCTGATACCATGTTAAAATGGTGGTCAGATATGCAAGATTACATCATAATGATCAATAATTGCTCTGATACCATGTTAAAATGGTGGTCAGATATGCAAGATTACGCCATGATCAATAATTATTCTTATACCATGTTAAAATGGTGGTCAGATAAGCATGATTACGTCATGATCAATAATTGCTCTGATACCATGTTAAAATGGTGGTCAGATATGCAAGATTACATCATGATTGCATAGCAAATTGAAAATGATATATTGATATTTAATTGGATTCATTTCACATTGAAATGTATTGGCTTTTTCAAGCCTTACAATTCTGACGAATGTAGCTTCCCAACTAACCATTAACAATTAACTAATATTTATAATTTGTTTAGTCTAATCTATAAACTTATGTAAATCTAAAGTATCTAACTAATATAATATCCAACAATAATTTGATCTAGTTTCATCTTGACATTCACTTTAACATAAGAATATATGTCTAGATAATCTTTTCTTTTGTGGTTTTGCATCCTCCCTTATCTATATTCTCATTACTCTTGTCTCTTCTTTTATACCTTTCATCTAAGTGAATGTTCTTGGAAACAAGTATTCCTATTATTTTAAAATCTTAGAAATCTCGATTAATTTTTCCTCTCCCCAATATACTACAATTCTAACCATTTTTAGATCTTCATCCTTGGCTACATTTTCCTCTTTAATTATTAGTGGTTGATAGAAATATTGGTTCTTGTCATCACTTTTATCCATTACTTCTCTTTTTCCTTAATTTTTTTCATCTAAATTATTTGGACTCTCCTCATCACTATCTAGTTCCATTTCCTTATTCTATCCTTATAAAAGAATACTTTATGATTCCACATCCACATTCTCCATCCACTCTACCATTTTCCATATAGCCTTACTCTTTTTGTGGTGCTAGTATTACTTTATTTTTATGAAATATTTCTTCTATTTCCTCCACATATATTCAATATTCTATTTAGTTCCCAAAATGAGAATTTTTTACAAAAAGTTTTTTTAGCATAGTCCAAGTTTTGGTCTCTACTATATTTTTCTTGGTTGTTGTCCTATAATTGTGCAATCAATCCTAGAGTCTAATGAAATAACTCAATGCAAATTCTCTCATCATTCTTTCTTAACATATCCCAAATTTTAATGCATTCCTCTAAATATTTTGAGGTGTCCTCATATTCTATGGTTGTTTTCCAATCTCCTTTTGCCAAATATTTGGTTTTTATTAATATTGTCAAAGCCTTTTGTGTAGGAATATTCAAGTTGTGTGTCTACCACCACCTTTTTGTGTTGACTATAAAGGCATCATTTAGTGCTTCCATACTAAAATCCTTTATATCAAAATTCTCTTCTATTGGTTTAAGGTATTCAACAAGTATTTCCACTTTTTGTTAGGATTAAGGTGTCATTAACCTTACAAAACCTATGAATATTTTGTGTCTCTAACACTCTTGGAAGGTATACTTGGATGCATAGGGTGTAATTATAACAATAATTGTAAGTTATATTCTCCTAAAATCTTGGTATTAATTATCATATACATTCATGAGGGAGGTGGAGCAATACGGTGACAATTATATTTGACCTTAGACTTACTAAATGTTATTTCCCAATTTTAGGTACTAGAATTGAGGAGTGCAAAATCTTATAGATATGAATAAAATAAATTATTTGATTAAAAACTAGAGAACTACACTTGATTATGCGATTCATCAAAGATTTATGGGTCAATGATTCTTTTGTAGTTATATTTTCTATTTGAGGACTCATTTGTTGAACCCATGTAATGTCCATGTGAATTCATTGATTGAATTTACTATTATCAAAAGATCATCTCCAAGTTGGACATGAGATTTTTGCTTGATACCATGGTTTTGGTATCCATTATTTTGGTTAAACCATTTATAGTTTTGAACTCTCTATTTACCAATACATTTGAGGTATGAGATAGTAGCTTAATATCATTAGTTTACGAGTACATGGGTGTTGTTAATATGTTGTCAAAGTGTAGAGTGTAGAGTGTGTTGATATTTCATCACATACATTGAATATTAATACATACTTCTCTTTCTATAGTGGATTTTTTTATAGAAGTGTTTCTCCATGTAAATATTGTGTTATGATGATATGTTTATTTTATTCTTATTATTGATTTATGCATCTACATATAATATTTTATGGTAATCTAATATTTAAAAATTTATTTCAGATTTGCATACACTTTGAAGAAAACTTATTGTAGTAATTTCACCTTGTTTCTCAACACTCTTGGGTACCATGGTAGTTTTTTATAGGATATATCCCTTTTATGCAACATGATCCATGAGATGCATTGACTCCTCTCATATGGTTTTTTCAGGGCCTTCCGTCTAGATTATCTTGATGCAGCATACCCTCCTTACACTCAAAAACTTTCTTGATCTCCTTTTTAGTTCTCTCAATGTAGTACCCCTCCTTTTTACTAGTTGGATTTATTATTTTTCTATGCGGTTGTTTGCTACTTGTGACGATGATGATATTGTTTGAGTTGGATAGTTAGACATTTGATGATGTTGTATTCCATTAGTGGATTTGATTATTTTATATGACATTATGGTTGGTTATATCAGTCGACTTTCTGAATTATGATATGATGCAATGATTAATTTAATATGTTATGAGATGATTGTTAGTTAGAAATGTAATTCATTGATTATGTTATAAATGTTAGAATAGGTGTGACGAAGGACAATATAGCATCACTCGTTCACGAGTGCCCTGTTATGTTGCGATTCCTTCTCACAATGCAGTATTTTGATTTAATGCTTTGATGTTATGTATATATGCACATGTACACAACTTCGTTTGTATGCAGGATTGCAGGGACAAGTCTCGATTCCACCTGCTTCGGCAGGACAGGGCGAGCACCAATAACCCAACGGTTAAATGTTGATACAGAGGTGACGATGAAGTCCTTCCGTTCCATGTTGTCAGGTCGTCTCGTTGTTTGGTATTGTTTACTTTGTGTAAGTGTCGTCATTTGTGTTTTGTGTTATGTGTTATGTCATATTTTGTCAAGGTAGCATGGTATAAGTTATGATTCATTTTAATGATGGAAATAATTATTTATTTCAATGTTAGATTAAATTCTTTTATGTGTTTAGATGATTTAATTATTTTGAAAATCATATATATATTGCAATTAAATAATAATTAAATATTAAATATGTCTTAATTATTTTAATCAATTATTTGGTGGTGGATAATTATGAGAATATTTTATTTAAAATAAATATGTAATGTGATGTGCAAAAAAAGTTGCAAAACAGAAATGAAAGCAATAAAACAAATAAAAGAATAAAAAGACTGTGTGAGCCAATAGGAATAGAGATCAGGGAAAAATCTAGCTTTTAAAGAATTGATTTTCTTTTAATTTGGATTTTTGAGAATTTTTGAAGGATGGGCGTTATATTTTTATTTAATTATGAATTTTGGGAGGTTCTCACACACACACAGAAGATCAGAAAGTTGAAGTTGCTCAAGTCATTGTTGAGGTATTTTTGAATCTGAAGAGATTAGGGTTGAATCTTTTGCTATTATCTGAGGAGAGCTTTGGGAAAGAAATTGGTCTTCAATCTGTTGCTGGTGTTGTCTTGGGGAGTTCGTGCTGGACTAAGAATTGGAATCGAGTTCGAGGGCATCAAAGTCAAGCAGGCATCTTCAGATTTGCATTGGACACCAGGTTCCTCTCGAAGTCTTCTTCTCGTACCTTCTCTTTTATCTGTTTGCTTCAGAAAAGAAAAATAAATTTTATTAGAAATGATTCTTGTGAACATAGAAAACTTCTAGTTGTATTGAAAATTAGTGAGAGATGCTAGACTAAAAATAAATAAAAAATATAGTTATTGTACTGCATCAATTTTGTCTGAACTAAAACCCTTACCTTCTGAAACATTTAACCAATCAAATAGAGTTTTAAGAAAAATGATTTCTTTGTTGAGGATAACAGATTGGGGGTTTTAGATATATATATTTTCTTTAAATATGGCTAGAACTATTCAGTGCTCTGAGCTTTCCTATTATTTCCCTATGTATTTTTACTCAGCATATTGAAATATATATATATATATATATATATATATATATATATATTTATATTGTTTACATATATTAATGGTGCGTCGGCCGTACGCCTGTATAAAAATTAGACTTTATAAATTCGAATTTCTTAAGAAAATGTTTTATTTTCTGTGTTCTGTACGAAATTTGATTCACTGTATTTTTTAAAAAAAACTGTGTTTAAGTTGTTTATTTTCGCAGAAGTTATCATATATAAAAAAAATTTAAAAAAAAAATTAAAGTTCTTTGTATTCGAATTTTGTGTTAATTTAAAATTTGTATTGGGGTTGGGAGGGCACGGCAGGCCGTACCCACCCGCCCCCTGTGGCAGACTGCTGTGCGCGGCAGTTCGTAAGGACTGCCGCGTACAGCAGCCCGTGGGGACTGCGCGGCAGTCCCCACTTGGCCGCTGTACAGCGCGGCCGGGGCTGTTCTTTTTAAATTTCATTTTTTTTATTAATTATTTTACATGTTTTTTTTAATTTTATTATATATATAATATATATATAATTATATATATATATTGATATATGTATATATATATAATTATATATATATATATATATTTATATATATAAATATATTTTTTAAAAAATATATATATATAATGGTTATGTTTTTTTTTAAAAGTGAAATTATAATATTGTTTTTTGATTTAATATTATTTATTTTCAGTGGAATTAGAATTATGTAATTTTAATGTTATTTAATAATGTAATTTTATATTTGATTTAAATGATCGATTTTGTTTTAAGTAAATAATTTTTATATATTGTAAAGTAAGTATTGTTTAATTATTGTTTCGATCAAACAAAGATGTTAGTTAAGGTTTAGCCTGCAGTTGTGATTGTGGGCCTTATTGAGACAACCGTATTGAGTTATTTAATTGGGAATGGAAATAAACGTAATGGTGCAACCTTGTAAATGTTATCTGAGTTTTCTTTTCATGTTGTAGTTTTCTTGTTCAGTGTTGTCGATGTGGGAACCGTATTGGTCTGTAAAAATCTCGTTTCAGAGGCTTGTGATTTAAAGTGTTGTTTGCCTTGTTTATGCTTTTAAGCATTATTGGTGTTATGTTAGGAAGGGTTGGATGGGTTTGCAAGTCTTTTGATTATGAGCAGTTGCGAGATGGGTAGTGCCTCGTGTATCTGGTTTTGGTTTTATGATTTATATGTGTTAGTCCAACCCTTACCTGCTTGAGTTATGTTAGGGGTCGTAGGAGGGAGAGTGGCTCTTCGTGGGCGCTGACGCCTCAGGATGAGGAAGGGCTCAGGATAACCCACGAAAGAGTAAGCTAAACAAGTGATAACCTAAACAATAGAATTAGGGGGTTGGGTAGTTTAAAAACACAAGATAATAAAACATTGGATTCCTCGGCTATGCATTAGGGCTACCCTAGACTAGTGATAGACTGAGAAGGCCGTGGTCGGCATAGTCAGAGTCTCGTCTTCATGAGAGACTATTGGCTCCGCATCAGCTACCCTATGGTGCCGGCGCCTCAGTTAGGAGGAAGGGCCAGGAGATCCATAGATGGGTGTCGGCGCCTCAGTTGGAGGAAGTGCCAAGGGATCCCATGAGAGCTATGCGATGACACTCTCCACTAGACACCCTTGTTCTTGTTTCTTGTCGCCTCTGGATGTTGTTATATTTATGTTGTTTCTGATTTGAGGGCTAGGGGATCCATAGATGGGTGTCGGCGCCTCAGTTGGAGGAAGAGCCAGGGGATCCCATGAGAGCTATGTGATGACCCTCCCCGCTTGACACCCGTCTGACTTGTTCTTGTTGCCTATGGAATGGTGTATTGAATGGTTGATTTAGAGTTATTATGGAATCGTGTTCTTTTTATTGGTTCTGATTTATTTGGAAATGTAGTTTGGGTGTTGGTTCGGCTCTTCTGGATGTTATCTCTTTGTGATGTTTCTTTGAATTCTTGTGGTTTTATTTCATGATTGTTAAGTGATAGTACTTCATGTTATTGTGATGAGTTTCTTGGTTTTAACTTGTCATGTGATTTGAGTACGTCGATGGTTGTGCATTGCATATTTGAGTTGTACTTGTTTTGTATCATGTTGTTGTTGAGTCGGTTGACATTCATGGTCGGGTTCACTTCCTCGTCACCTCTGAGCACGGGGGGTGAGTTACTTTGTAATTCACATGGTTGGGTGGAACGTGCTCCGCACCCGTTGGGTTCCCCATCAGCGTCTTGCCTTCTTTGCTTTCCGCAGTGCAGATGTTCCAGTGATCAGTTGTACTTCATGTTCATCATTCTTGTATCAATTCCCATGTTGGGAAATTCAATGTAATTCATGTATCAAGAAAATTGTAATGTAACATTATACCAATGATGTAATAGTTAGATTTAATTTGGATCTTGTTAAAAGATTTATCATGGATGTAATTATGCGATGTTATCATACTCGCATCATGGCTATCGGTTGTATCATTGTATATGGTTTTCATAAATTAAATGGTTATGTTATTTTCGTTATCTTTATTCTGTTTTGTGGTTGCAATGTAACCTCGCGTGCCCCAGAGAACCAAGTGTATTAATGTTATGTGTTATGCTATGTGATTTTGGTTTAATGTTGTTACATGTTACTTTTATTATTTAAAAAAAAAATTATCCGCATTATGTGTGTGTTCTCTGGGGTTTGCACGACGGGCGTTACACTCAACACCCATGCCTCCACCAAATCCTGAATATTAATGGTAGATTCACAACTCTCCATTATTATTTATCCTTCGGAGTTGGGATCTCCATCTTTGTCAATATTAAGGATTATCTCTATTAAGAATAACCCTATAAATAACTCCTCTTCTTCTATGTTCTCTTCTAAATGTATTTATTCAACATAGTTTCCCACTATTCTTAAGTTTGGTAATGCATGTGCTACCCTCCCATCTCTCTAGGGGATGGGTTCCTCTTTCTTAGAATGAAAAATACTATGGAAATCCATGAATTATTCTAATTTCAAAAAGATGATATAAGGGTCAAGTAGTTCATTCATATCAATTACATCAAATTTAGTTTTCTTATAATCCATAGGAGGTTTACTTCTAGATGTCTACGTGTCCCTACAATGTTGAACATGGAGTGCCATTAACTAGGGCTATACCATAAGATGTCCCATATAGTACACTAGACTTCCTAGTTAATCCTAAATGTATTTAGGCTTCATATTTACATGAATATTGAGGTCAAAAATATTCCTTTAGTAATCTCCCATTATTGTAAACATTAACTAGAAGAGGGCTCTTATTCCACTTATCCATATTTTTTACCACCATTTTGACCTAGTGGTTTTGATTATCTCTACCACACTTATTCTAGTACTTGGAAAAGTATTTTAATTTCTCTATTATATTTTCCTCTTTAACCAAGTTTCCCACTTATTTAATCCTTTATGCTTCTTTCTCCAAAAATAGACCTTGCAATCTTTATTTTCTTATTCATCTTAGATTTCTCTACTAGCAAATCATGTTTGTCCATAATGGGAAACCCTTCTTCTTCCCTAAAATCCCTAGACTCACTTTTTTTTTTCTATTTTTCAACCCCTCATCAGGTGTTTATTGTAGATTTGTTTTTATTATAAAATTCTTCTATGAATTTCTTCCTCAATTTTTTCTCTCTTATCATCCTTATCTAATCATTTTTCTCCATCAATGAGATTTCTCCTATCTCCACCTTGTCCTCTAGCTAATAATTTTATTAACTTCTAGCATTATTAGATTCTCTTTTATGAGTTTTAATTAAAGATTTGTCCCCCTTTGTTACACTTAGACATAAAAGTCCATCACTTTTAGGTCCATCACTCTTTGTGTCTAGTGGTATTTGGCCATTTCAATCATATTGAGATCCATTAGAATAGATAAAAATGTCATGAGTGGTATCATTTTAGAATTCACGTGATTTATCTTTCTCCCCTTAACATTAATTTGCATATTGTCCCATATCTTTATACTTAAAACAAGATATTTCTTCTCACCTCCTACATCCTTGGTCTCTTCCTTTATTTTCATTGTGGTACCCTTCTTTATCACCTCCTTATGAGTGATCGTCCTAATATATTGTATATGGGTCCTCATCTTGAATGTATAATACCACATTATTCACAAAGTTCACCTACCTAGAGTTGGAATTATACGAAGGAACTGAATAACCATGATCTTTTGTATTTAATGCATTTTATTCTAATATTAGGCTCTAACCGTCACTTGTACAAAAGGTCTATTTCCATGTTTAGTGTTATACCAATGTTCATGTTCATCTTTTGTTTGAAAGAGTAAAAAGGGGAAGCCACCTATCTCGTGGTCTTCTCATTCTCTACATATGCCATAATACACACTCTTTGGTCTTCTAGGCCTTTCTAAAAATTCCAATCTAAGTGTGATATATTTTTTTGTACCTTGTATTATGACACACTCATTTATTAAGTATACATAAAAGAAATACCTGCATCAAATTGTATTTCACCTAGAAGGAGGGGAGGTACCCCTATTCTTTCCCTTGGCCAATTTATATTTCTTGAGTTTGAATTGTCCCAATTCTAACCTTAATTTCTCTATTTAATTATTCTGTACACTAGATCTCCTTCTCACCTCCATGATTGTGCTTCAATTCTTAAACCCAATTCTATCGCTTCAATATATGATTCAAATATTCTCTCATCTAATATTTTCCTTATTAAAGGTTGTAGTCCTAATATGAACCATTCAATCTTCTATTTTTCACTCAATAGTTTTTCCAAATTCCCCACCATGGTTTTAAATTTTTGGTCATAATAATTGGTGTTCTCATACTTCTTATGAAACATATATCATATTTTGTCAATGCTTTTAGATGGTACTTCCAAAGATTTAAAATTAATTATTAATCTAGTTTTTAGTTCAGACCGCTCCTTATTATGCAATGGACACTTCATGTACCACTTCAAAGCTTCATTCCTTAACGTTTCAATAAACTCATAAAGTTTAGTTTAATTATCTCAAATGCCCTATCTTCCTCATGTGGATTATAGAATGGATAAATTATCTTTGACTTCTTTATTATATTTCCCAAAGATAGGAAGTTTACTAGAGAGGTAGGTTGCTTTCATTTAGCTTTGTATTTGTTTGTTTGTATTCTTTTGTTCTAATTTAAAACCTTTGATACCTTGGTTATCTCTTACTTTTCAAATCTTCCTATTGTCTTTCCTATTGTCTTGCGATCTTCATTTCTCTACCCTTGACTCTAGGTATCTCAATTTCAAATAATTCTTCTAAATTAACACTAATGATTTTGCTCTCAATTTCTCTCCCCACTCTTCTCTTCCTCCTAGAAGTTATCACTATCAATTTATTTCACAAAAACTCTTCTTTGTTTATTTAGCATAGGGATGAAAATTGATCTACATGGCTCATCTCCTCATGGTATCCCTTAAACTTTAGGAATGTGTCTTTTTTATGAATTTTCATTAGTTATATATTTTTGTTAATAAAATTTGATTTATTTTCTTCCTCTTTTATTTTGGTTTCTTCTTCAAACATTTTGAATGTTTCCAAATGTTTTAAAAAATTAATCTATTGTTTTATTTCCTCTTTGCCTATTTTCTTCATAGAAATTAAAATTCACTATCAATCATTCTCTTTGTAAACCAGTGTACCTACTAATTTTAGAACACATTTGTTCTATGTTGAAGTTTAGAGGTTAAAAATGAGAAATTGGGATTACTAATACCTCAATCCTTTTCAAAATTGTGAACTTTAGATGTAATAACTCTAAACCAACAATTAATTCTCTAGTTAGAAAATCATAAATTAGCTAAGAATTCCTACTTCTAAGCCCTCTGCTATCTAATTCAATTTATTCCTCCTATTCCTTCAATTGTTCCATCATCCATGTAAAAATTCTTTTGCTTCCTTTATAAGGGTTATGGATCTCACCCCAATATTGACATTGTTCACAATTGGGTTGAAAATATATGGAAACATTGTATTCACTTATATTTTTGTGCCCTACCCAAAGACCTTCGTTATTTTCCCTTTTTTGTATAGAAATGTGTACTTAAGTTCAAGTTGAAGTTCTGTATTTGTTTCGGTAAATTAGGCCTCTCTCTTAGCAAACAGAAGTTGGGATTTGACCTAGCTATTGATATTGACAACATGAACCCTATCTAGGTCATATTTCTTGGTCTTCCTCTTAAATAATAGGAGGAATAAGTTCTTTAAGGGATTAAAAACTCTTTTGGCTAGTTTTTACCATTGATAATGTCACTAGATCAAGAAATAGGTTGGTGTTTTCTTACTTTTCATCAATGAGAAGTTCAACAAGGTACTACCTTATCATCTAAATTTAGTAAATTCAACCCATTTTTATGAAAATGCATCCTCATTAGTATTAGAAATGTATGGAATTCAATCATCTATTTGTTGCACAAAAGGTTTTCGTTGCACCAAAATATTGACCTATTAATGCTCGATACAACTTCTAGAGTTAATGAATCAACAAGAGGCAGTTAAGTCGTGTCATGAACCCGAGCATTGCACTGCACAACACAAGGATACCAAGGGCACACACCTTGCAAAAATTCTGCCCAATGTAAGCGAGGGGTTTGAACCCGTAACCTAGGCCTTGATACCAATTGTTGCATGGACGATTTTCATTGCACCAAAAGATCGACATGTTAATGTCTAATACAATTGTTGGAGTTAATGAATCCACGGGAGGTAGTTAATCCATGCCACAACCCCGAGCTCTACATTGCACAACAAAAGGAGACCAAGGGCACACACCTTGCAACACTATATAATGAATGTTCTATTGGTGCAAAGGTTGCTAGGATTAAGGGTGAAGAATTTGTGGTTCCTCCTATCTCCAACCCTATTTCATTTGATACGTAGGTGGAAGGTGTTTGGTATGTATCTATTAAATAAGTAACCAAGAAAACCATTAAGGCTTGTAATGTTGTAAAATTGCACCCCTTGCAATTTCACATACATTTTTGTATCCACCTTAGAATCCACTCCCTTAGCACTTGTGTAGGCTCATTTTAACCCTTGCATCAACCTTTTCCCCTCTCAAGATGCTCAAGACCCCTTTCAGTAACCACCTTTGTGCATCAACTTTTCATCAAACCTTGTGCTTTCTTCATTCTCATCATTTTGTGGCGTGATTTGTCTGGACACTAATGCGTCGCACAAACATTCATGCATCACACTAGCATCCCATGACATTTCGACATTCAAATGAATGTTTTTGAGTGCCTTGCCACTTGTCAGCAGTAACGACCTGGGACACCTTGTAACAACTTGATAACCTTCTTTTCCTTCCTATTCTCTCTTTAAATGTTATCTTTTCAATTCGTTTGTTATTCTTGGTCTCTCTCTCTAGCTTCTTGGCTTCTCTCTTGGACATTCTCTTGTCTTGCTCTAGCTATCTTTCTTACACAACTCTCTACAACGCTCTCAAGCTCTCTTGGATTTCATAGCCTCTCTCTCTCTCTCTTTGGCTTCTCCAAGCGTTGCAAGTGATCTATCTTTTATCTTGTGTCTTTGAGCATCTTGGGATTTCTCACATCCCATTTCTATGTATTTTTCTATCTTGTCTATTTATCTTTCTATCTATCTATCTCATGATATAGGTTCTCCTTGAGCGGGATATGCTCTTATCATTCATTGTGTACTTTGTGTTTTTACATTCTCTTTCTATCTAGCTATTGTGGAGGTGGAAACACCAAAATAGGGACTTGATTGAGGCAAGTCTCCAAACAACCCCAACATTTTTCCTCGATCTTATGTGTGCAGGTATTGAAGATATTCATTTGTTGGAGGCTTCATTGCTTAGGTTGTTGTGAGAACTTTATTTCTCTCCCTTCCTCTTATCATTTGCATTCTTTATTTTACTCTTTGTTATAGTCTATTATTTTCCTGCATTCTCAAAAGTTCTTAGCAGTCAGAATAGAAGTAGCCACTAAGTTGTTTTCTGAGATATTCTCAGTTTCTAGCTTGTACTAGATGCTAGCGCACCTATGGGATGCCAACGTGTCACACTTTTTTTTGTGTCATGCTTTCATCCTTTTTCTGAGAACTCATTAGTCTTATCCAAGAAGCCTCTATGACCTACTCATTTTGATTTTAAAACTCTTGCTTTGTTCCTTGAGGTAGTTTGAGGTAGTTTAGGCAGCTTGTTCCTTAGGACTCTCTTGAGAACAAAGAGACTCATAGGTAGAAAATCCCCCTTCTCTACATTTTGGTGAGCTCGATGTGAACACTCCTTCCAAAAAAAAAATTGGGGCATTTCCCCAAACCCCATTCCATGCCATCAATAGCAATATACACCGCCTTGTCTACATATCTATTTTAATATGCACTTTCTATCTTTTTTCCTTCTATTTCTTTCCAGCTTTGTTAAGAAGCTTCAACAACTCTTACAAGCGTGTGAAAGTGAGTTATTTTCTCCTTTCTTATTGTTATTTGTTGATCCCTCTCTTGAAACTTCACCTTGTAAGGGTATTTTGGCACAAGAGGATTAAATAATTGATGATTTTCTTAACGTTAGTCTACCTTCTCTTCATTCCAATGCACTCTCTTATGGAGATGATGCATTGGTGAATGATGAAGTTCCTCTCACATCGGATCCTCCAAGGATAGATGTTGAGCATATTTCTTCAATGATTCCTCTAGGAATTATAAGGAATCTGTAAATATAATCTTGTCTTTGTTGCCCCTCAAAGGCCTGAGAGACCCATCATTTATCTAACTCCAACTAGTACTTCTCCTAAAAGTATTTTTTCTACTAATGGTGTTCCATTTAACAATGATTCTTCTTATCTTTCTAAGGCTCCCTCTTATAGAGTGGTAGCCCATACTTATAATACTAGAAGGAATAAAGTAAATGTTGGTCAACCTACTTCTTTACCACCTTCTCAACCAAGCCTTCCTCAAGCACCTAAACCAACAACTAAAGCACCTGGTGATTACAATCTTGTTGAGAAACTATGTGTTACTTCAACCAAGATCTCACTATGGTATTTGCTTCAGTCTACTCTGGTTTATCAAGGTATGCTTCAAGACACCTTGCAAAAATTCCTCTTACTTGCCTCTACTAGGCCGACAAATGTTAATGCATTAGTGACTCATATTCGTGCAAATTCACCAAATATTACATTCTATCTGCAAGAACTCCCACCCTCAGATGTGAAAAAGCAAGCAAACCCTCTAATGATCATAGTTAACTTTAATAACATTGGCATTAGACATACTCTCATTGACATCGGTTCGACACTCAATGTATGTAATATTGATTTGTTACCTAAAATTAAAATTGATTCATCTTCTCTTGTTGCTTCTTCCTTATGTATTTGTGGGTTTGATAGTGTTGGTCAACAAGCCTTAGGCATGATAATCTTTCCTTTAAGGTTGGGACCTGTTACTATACCCACCCTAGTACATGTTATGCCAGGAAAATTACCATATAATCTTCTTCTTGGTAGACCGTGGATTCACGCTATGGGTGCAATCTCATCTACCTTGCATAGATCCATAAAATTCACATGATAACAAGGTAGTCAAATTAGGGATGACCCTGATGCCATGCACTTATGTTAGATGGCAATTGTTGGACATCCTTCATTTACAACTTCTCTTAAAAATTGTATCCCTTTAGTATCTTCCAATGCGTCGATGTTTGTAACTCTAGCAGTACCTGCTATAAAGGATACTCTTGAGAAAGTTGTCCCTAAAGAAGATCCTCCTAAAGTGGGAAATTTGAGTCTACTCCTTCTACTTCTTCTCAAGAAAATGTGTGTCTTGGTGATGATTGGGAATCCTTGCACTTCAATGAATCCTTTATCGTGGAGTACAAGGTAGACCTGATCCACCTAGACCTTTCAATAACATCATCCAAACCCGCTATCAAAGATGATTATTCTTCTGCATTGTGAGGTAATGTGAACACAAATTGTAATGTTCTTAATGTTCATTCTCCCCCTTTTGAGGAAGATGATCACGCTTTTGATAAAGAGGCTAATGTTGGAAGTTCTATTGGTGATCCCATAGAGAAGTATAATCTCCATTTTTGGAATAATGCTCTTATGAAGATCCTCCTCCTTCTCAAGATTTGCAAACACATTATGACCCTGGTTTTAAACTTGCCTCTAAGTATGGTTATGGGTGTAAAGGTTGTGGGCGTAACGAACAAGGAATTCAAGTCCCTATAGAATGTACACCTCGTAAGTGTAATTTGGGGCTTGGTTGCTCAAATGAACAATATAAACAGAAACCATGGTTGAATGTTGACATGATTTTTGCTTAACCTCATTCTCTTGAATTGATTCATCCTCCATTATCTAATATATTCATGTCTTCTTCTTCCAAGTAGTCAAAATATTCTTCATGATAGAAAGGGTTGCTTCTTGTTCCTCATCCTCTATCTAAGAAAGAGTATCTTTTTGAGGCTTCTCAAAGGCCAATTGATTACTCTTCCTCCTCTCGCACATAAGAAATTTCACAAACATGATAAATCAAAACATTCTTTCTATGCATACCATTAGTGCCTGACCATTCCACTAGTGAATGTAAGGTCTTCAAGGATAAAATACAACTTCTTGATTTTGGTGTCATCACTCATCTATTTGTTGATGCACCTACCTCTTCTTCAAATGACAAGTGATATTGAGGTCTACCTCTATCCCATCCATTCTAAGCATCTTCTCATGAGGTTCTTACACCTCTATTATTTTATGTTGTTTCTCATTATGTGGCAGTTGTAGCTTTACTTGCTCATTTTCATTCATGGTTGTACACTATTGTGTGCAACCATAGTCTTCTATAGTAGTGACACAATAGTATCTTGCATGTTTCTCTTCCCCTGTATGCTAGGGGAAATGATAACTTGTTTTGGAGATGTGCATCCTTCTTAAGGACCCCCTCTCTTCTCTATGTATTTCAATTGGAGTGTTCCTTTGAATGGGCCCCTTGTTGTCTTGAAGGGTTCCCTATCGAAGGAACCCCCTTTGAAAGCCTTCTTCTTAAGAGAATTCTCGAGCGTCTTGCAATATCTAATATTTGATGTTGTTGTGTCTAGCTTGGGGGCAACCTAACTCGACCTGTCTTATATCTTCACATCTAGCTTGGGGGCATCCTAACTAGACCTATCTTTTATATGACCATCCTGCAACACAATTTACAACAACCATTGGCTATCTGATCAGTCTTGCTTTGGAGGACAGAGAACCTGGAGAGCTCCTTTGCATCAAACTTTCCTAGTAGGACCGAGCACCTCATCAAGCTTTCCTTATAGGACTGAGAATCTATAAGAGCCTTTCACATTAAAATATTCAGGACCAAGCACTTGTAGAGTCCTTTCATGTCAAGCCCCGCAAGATCGAGAACCTATGGTGCTCCCTCTATAGGACCGAGAACCTATAGAGACTTTGTTCAAATTCTGCAAGATCGAAACCTGTAGAACACATGTCAAACTTTGTAGGATTGAGAACCTATAAATCCATCTCTCTTCTCTCCATGTTTGGGTACGTTGGATCAAACATCTGCTTCCTCGATGTTTATCAATATATTCTCTTCAATCTCTTTTTACTTACAATTGTTTATACTGGATCGAATACCTGTATCTTCTTCGTCTCGAGTATATACTTCTTTCTCTCTTTGACATTGGTTGCTTCCCCATATTTTGTATGTATTCTTCTCTTGAAGCAATCAATTCTTACCTTCTTATCTTTATTTAAGAATTCTTTTATGTGTTATTTCTTAATTTGGGGATGACGTAATGTACTAAGACAACCTTCTACATTGAGGTCTCTTTCACTTTGCTAACTCAAATCCTGTTAGTTTATTATATGCCTTGGTGTGTGTGTTATCCATGTTTTAATCCATATGTTCTAATTGTGTGATACAATGGACTTTTATGTTCTAACCTTGATGTCTTGTGCATATATTTCTTATCTAATGCATTTTTTTGTAGCTCTTCAACCTAGGGGTATGCTTCCTTGGTTCAAATATATATTTGCTTCCTCTACAGTATCCTTTTGGTATAATGATGTTATTTATGTTTAGTATATTTCCTTTAGCATGCATATTAGTGTAGATTCATATGCCTGCTAAAGTGGGGGAAAAATGTAATGTCGTAAAATTGCACCCCTTGCAATTTCACATACATTTTTGTATCCACCTTAGTGTCCACTCCCTTAGCATTTGTGTAGTCTCATTTTAGCCCCTACATCAACCTTTTCCCCTCTCAAGATACTCAGGACCCCTTTTCAACAACCTTTATGCGTCAGCTTTGCATCAAACCTTGTGCTTTCTTTGTTCTCTTCATTTTATGGCATGATTCTTCTAGACACTAGTGCATCGTGCAGATGTTCATGTGCCGCACTAGCGTCCCATGAAATTTCAATGTTCAAATGGTTATTTTTGAGTTCCTTTCCACTTGTCAGTTACTTTTATCAGTGGTAATGGGTTGGGATGCCTTGTAATGGCTTGAGAACCTTCTTTTCCTTCATATTCTCTCTTTAAAGGTTGTATTTTTAATTCATTTGGTCTTCTTGGTCTCTCTCTCTAGCTTATTAGCTTCTCTCTTAGACATTATCTTGTCTTGCTCTGGCTATCTTTCTTGCACAACTCTCTACAGCTTTCTACAGTGCTCTCAAGCTCTCTTGACTTTCATAGCCTCTCTCTCTCTCTCTAGCTTCCCCAAGCCTTGCAAGTGATATCTATCTTTTATGTTGTGTCTTTAAGCATCTCAATGGGATTTCTCACATCCCCTTTCTATGCATGTTTCTATCTTGTATATTTATCTTTCTATCTATCTATCTCGTGATACAAGTTCTCCTCCATGAGTGGGGTTTTCTTTTATCACTCATTGCGTACTTTGTGTTTTTACATTCTTTATCTATCTAGTTGTTGTGGAGGTGGAAACACCAAAATAGGGACTTGACTGAGGCAAGTCTCCAAACAACCCCAACATTTTTCCTCAGTCTTTTGTGTGTAGGTATTGAAGATATTCATTTGTTGGAGGATTCATTGCTTAGGTTGTTGTGAGAACTTTCTTTCTCTCCCTTCCTCTTATCATTTGCATTCTTTATTTTACTCTCTATTATAGTCTATTATTTTCCTACATTCTCAAAAGTTTTTATCAATCAAAATAGAAGTAGCCACTAATTTATTTTTTGAGATATTCTTAGTTTATGGTTTGTACGAGATGTCAGTGCGCCTCTGGGATTCTAGCGCATCACACTTCTTTCTATGTTTTGTGCTTATTTCCTTTGGCCAAGAACTCATTAGTCTATCCAAAAAACCTTTGTGATCCACTCATTCTGATTTTGAAACTATCGCTCTATTCCTTGAGGTAGTTTGAGGTAGTTCAGGGTAGTTCATTCCTTGGGAATCTCTTGAGAACAAAGAGACTCATGAGCAATGAATCCCCCTTCTCTACAAGGATATTGAATTTTCTAATTTTGAGGTGGACAACTTGGCTTTACAAGGTGACATGTTATTGCTTTCAAACCTTATGAGTGCTTCTATTATTAATAATGTTTTGAATGAAAAGATGGATATCCCTTCTTCCCCATTAGTGGTGTTTCCTTCTCCTAGGAAGGAGCTTCCTATGCTAGTCAATGATAAAGGTGATTCATTGTCTCCTTGTTTGTCTACAAGCATGAAGAAGAAAAGTTTTAAAGTGGCCCTAGAAAAGGGAAGGTGTGTGATGAGGTTATAGTACTTGGTTTTCTTACTCTGGATATAGTTATCAACTCTCCTAGCCTTAATCCCGCTTTTGCTAGGATAAGAGGAGTGTTGTGTAAATGGATTTTGTTTGATGTACCTTTTCTCGAGGTAGTGGTGGGTCTCCTCCTTTGGCTTCCTTATTAAGGAGTAAATATGCATTAAATCTTGAAAGGTAAAGACCACTAAAAAGAAGATAGACATGGTTCTTGAATCTAAAAGGATTTTCCTTAACTCTAGGGAGACCCATTTGAAGGAGATAAATAATTGTAACCAAAGAATTCTAGGTTTCGGGGGCTCATGAAGATCAAAAAATTAAAGATTTGTTCTTGGAATATTAGAGGGATAAATGGACCTCACAAGAAAATATTAGTGAAAAAGAGATATATAAAACCCTAGGTCTAAAGTGTAAAACCTCATATTCAAATTTTGTGTTGTTGTATCTTTTTCTAATGTTTCATTAAGATGGAGATCAAAAAGGTGTTTAGATTGACTTTCAACCATGGAGGTGAGATAATCAGACCTATATCTACATATTTTTGAGTCTTGGAATGGATTGGAATTGATTTTCCTTGATTAACCTAATTAAACTATGCACCCTAATATAAAAATTACAAGATTTCGACAATTGACAAATTGTACTAGGGATTTGTAGGCAGATTTGAGAAGGGTAGAGTGTTGTGTACTTGTCCTAAAAATTTGGTATCAAACAAAATAGGACATAGGTGCCCAAGGGAGTCTCTATCCTTCTAGGGGTGTCCCAAATCTATTTTCGCAGTCCTCTGATGTTAGATTTGAGCTTTTGATTCATGCCTACAAATTTATTGGATCACTATCGAATAATTTTGTAGGTGAGTTTCTGTGTGTTGACAAGGTGTAGGGCTTTCAATGCAACAATGAATAAATGATCTTAAAACTTCCTTCAATCCTCTCCAAACCTGAGATATGCACATTCAAAGAGAATAAATATAGTTCCATTTAGGGGCTTTCCTTAGTCAAACCTCGTGTTAGTGTTTCCACTTCTACAATGGCAATGTCAATGATAAAAATGGATAAATGATAGGAAGGAATGATGAACTCAACAAAGTGTTACAACTCACCACCCTTCAGTGGCTTCCTTGAAGGACTGAAGTCATGTACAACACTTCAAGGTCTTGGATCTTGTTTGCTTGAATTACTTGGATACCTACAACAAGGGTTAGCCTTCACAAACAATGATAACATAAACATGCATAAACTCACATGGGATTTGACATGATGCTTGGATCTTGAATTACTGCAATAAATCACTGAAATGTTGCTCTTTACTTGCTCTTAATGTTCACCACTTGCTTGAAAATGCTTGTTAATGCTAGATAGATTTCAAGTGATGCAATAACTAGCTATTTATAGGCATTTATTCAATTTCCTACAAATTAGATCCCAATAGCCAACATTTGCAACTTGAATTTCAAATGTTAAAATGTTGAAACCAACATATTCAAATTTGAATCTCAACAAAATAGGGGGACTTAGATGCCAAAGGGAATCCCAGTGTTGGTCCTATTTTCTAGAAAATAGGGTGTCGAGGGAAAAGCATTAAATGGATATCTTTGTTTTATGCTTGCAATTTCTTAGAAAAGTGGTAAAAATAGGATATAGAATACATAATTTTGGAAATTAGGTGCTTAATTAGGCTCAATAATTTAGGGAGGACAAAACATAGTGTGAAATTGTCAAGGGTGACAATTTTCAACACTATAATTAGTTATTAATGATTGTTTAGATAATTAGCCTTCAATTTTTCTTCTTCAAGAACTCAAGATGGTGCAAAGTTATTTTTTGGACATAAGTCGGTAGTTATGGCGTATAGCTAAGGTAGTTTTTGTGAGCTCGAAAGGAGTTTTTGGTGATCTCACATCTACATGGGATCTTAAAGTTATAGAAGGTTGTGTTTTAATAAAACATAAACATCATTTCGTAGTCTTGTTTAAAAATAAAAGTGGTCCAAATTATTGGGATTTATCTATTTTTTAATTCTCCTAATACTAAGAATGGTAGAAAATATTCATTGCTCAAGATCTTGTTGAGTTTACAAATGAATTCTAGAATTTTAAATAATGATTGTTGGGGATTTTAGTACCCCATTATTCCTATAAAAAAACTAGAGGTCTATTTAATAACCCCTAAATAAAATATTCATATAAACTACTCAAATCTAGAATAATACAATTAAAATAAACTAGAGAATTCATACAAAACAATTAGATCTAAAATTCAAAGTCACTAGATCCAACCCCCCTCGGGCTTCTAAGGATAAAGCCTTTGTAGGTAATTCCCTCGTGCTCCTTCTAGTAAGAAAAATGTCACCTTTGAGGAACCTCCCCATATTTTGATTTTAGATGATAAATTTGGCTCCTCTTGGTCCCCCTCGCTTGATGTCACTCCCGAGACTCTCCTCCTAGCTCTCCCCCGTGACACAGTTTATGTTCTAGTCTCCCATCATCTCCCCAACCTGATGTTGGGCATGATTAGGAGTTGTAGGTTGTTCCTTCAGACACCTATAACCCTTGTAATAATTGTGCCTCTCTATGGGAGAAGGTGGATGAAATTTGCAAAGCCACAAACATTCAAAAGGAAATTTTTAAGTGGTTGTTAGCCCAATTGCTCATGACCAAGGATAAAATCCAATATCTGGAGTTTTTTGTGCTAAAAAAGTCTAGAGACTGGTCAAGTGAGGAGGAGGATGCAGATCACTAGGAAATGCTAAAAGGAATGGCTCAATCATTTGATAATTAGGCCAATATAGAGAAAGAGGTTAGGGAAATTAAAAATGGTATCATATATCTTGAGGATTGCATGATATTGAGAAACAAGGTCGCTAAAATTCATTGCAACTAGGATAAGATTCTCTCTAGTTTGCAAAAGATTATTGAGTACAACAAATAAACTATGAAGAATGTGATGGTTACTATCCATGTGTTTCAATAGGAGCTCCATAACCTCCATGCAATAGCTAGGGATGATTTTGATGCCCCCCTACTAGCTCCAATAGAAAAAGGTATGTGGAGAATGTGCCACCTGCTATCATGGATAATACTGGTAAAAATAATCCAAAAGCCCTATCTTTTGAGGAAAATCTCCAGTTCCTCACCAAGGAGTTGCATGCCATAAAAGGCCCCCATATTCTTGGAAAATAGTAATTGGCCTCCTCGAGCTGTTGGTCTTTTGTTGGTCCTGACTTTGGTTTTGTTGGTTGCTTGTTTTTGGTTTTTAGTAATTTTTATTTTTCTTTCATGTTGCCTCACCTCTTGTGAGACTATTGTTTTTCCTTAATGGTTGTTTTGTAATAGGTTTGGGCCCTTACTGATTTATCTCAATCAAAACAATTAGATCTAAAATTCCCACATAAATTAAATAAATTTACACTTATAAATTAGTTGGATTAGAGTATTTATACAAATATTGAATTCAATGATTACAAGATTGGTTTCTTCAATTTTTTGTTGATAACAAAGATTACAATGATCATAAATATATTGAGAAAAATATCCCAAATGTTGAAATCCACTAAGCTTGAAGTGCAAATGTAACCTCCATGTGAAGTTTCCCTTAAAAATCCAATGGGGTTTCATCCTCTAAATTCCAACAAACCAATGGGATCTTATCCACTAATCTCCATACCTAAGGGTTTTCATCCTCAAATCCAACGATTGAACACAAGCTCTCAACTCTACAATTTTTGGTTTGTTGAGATGATGTCCAAAGATTATCCAAACTAGTGAAGTTGTTTGCCTTATATAGAGGTTCAAGGCCTAGTGTGGGCCCAAAGTTTCACTAAGAGTTGGAATATTTGGTAATTTTTTTACCAAGGGGGGGATTTTAGACACTAAATTAAGAGGGGGCTTGTTTACTTGTTCAAATAGAAGAATAGGAGAGAATCTCACCCAAGTTGAGTTGGACATGTTTCTAGTATCTAATATTTGGTCTTTTCCCCTCTTGAGATTATGCTCTAATCATAATCCACTCTTATTGAACCTAGGTCAAGACAAAAAGACTGTAAAAGATCCTTTCAATTTTGAAAACATATGGTTATTGAATCCTAAGCTGAAAGATAAAGTTAAAAATGGTGGAGTATAAGTGTTAAAAGTACAACACTGTTTAGAGGGAAGTTTTTTGAATAATGTGAAGTGTGAACTAAGAAAATGGAATGTTAACTCCTTTATAAATATTTTTTCATATGAGTCAGCCAAAGGTGAACTTGAGAACTAGAAAAATAAATTCAATCTAATGGCATAAATCATCCCTCTAAAGATAGAGAGAAATATCTTCTTAATTCTCTTCATGATCTGATTGCTAAATAGGAATCATTCTAGAAGTAAAAATTAAGAGTGGTATGGCTCAATTTGGGAGATAGAAACACTGCACTATTTAACCACTCCACTATTAAGCATATAAGAATTTATAAGATATTGATGTTTTTAATTCAAATCGTAACATTATTAAGGTGGATGAGGAAATATGGAAATAAGTTATGCTTTACTTTGAATTGTTACTTTATGTTCGAGGGGTGAATTTGGATAGAGTGGAGGAAATTCTTGAGGTTATCCCTTTAATATTAACCAAGAAAGATGTGGTAGAATTTATGCTAGAGTGATTAAGGATGAAGTTAAGAAGGTTGTGTTTTTCTTTGAAGCTTTCATAGAACCTAGTCCAAATTGTTTTCCTCTTGCCTTCTTTTCCCCTTCTAGGACATCATTGTGTTTATTTAACTATTTTTTAGGAATTATTTTCCTATGGGAAAATCCTTCAAGAACTTAACAAAAATTTATTGGTATTGATTCCTAATATACCGAGTGCCACTCAATTCAAAAAAATTGACCTATTAGTTTGTGTAACACTATTTATAAATCTTCTCCAAAATCATTGCTATGAGAATCCAACCTTTTCTTTCAAAGCTATTATCCAATCACAAAACTGGACTTTTTTTGGTAGATAAATTTTAGATGTCATTATCTGTGTGCATGGAGTCTCACACTCAATGGATTTAATTAATAAATAAGGTACAGTTTTCAAACTTGATACCAATCAATCTTATGACCACACATACTAGAGCTTCTTGCTAAAAGTTTTAGAATATTTTGGTTTTTCATAAAAAAATTAGGGGTATCTTGAAGGAATCTTTTATCTCTCTTATGTTCTTAGTTATTATTAATGTTTCCCTTAGTTTTTTTACAAATAAGAAAGGTATTAAATGGGGAGATCCTTTGTCTCTATAATTATTATTTTTGTTTGCTAAAGTTTTTTGTAGGGGTATTAGTAGTGTTGAATTAATTTCTCTCAAAGCTTTCATTACCTATTCTTCCTACGACCTTCATACCATCCTTAGTTTATTAATGATACCATTTCTCTTGGCATTGCTTTTGTTAGTGAAGCTAAAGAAGGATATGCTATAATTTTTTAAAATAAAAAAGAAGCTAGGAGGAGGTTGGTTGGAGGATTATTTATGCTATTTCAAATGATGTGCCTATTGTTAAGCTCAAGAATCCTTTTCACACTCTTTTAGGTTGTGATTTCAAGCCTAATGTGAATTGGGGGACTTTTATTAACCCCCACAACCTTACTAATTACAAGTGGCTAAAGAGAAAAGTGACCAAAAGGACATGCCCTAAAATTGATTGGGTGAAGAACTTTGATGATACAAATGGAAACTCAAGTCTTTCTAGTGGGGAAGAAATCACCTAGAAAAAATAAAGGGGGTTGTGTGATAGTGTATGCAAGGGGCATAGGGATTTAATCCAATCAAGTTGTGGAAGCGAAGGTGGATTTTTGGGGCATTATGCATGTTAAGGACCTCAAGGTTTCACATCTTATTATTGAAGGAGACTCTCTTAATATAATCAAATATTTAAAGGTAATTTCTTCACCCTCTTGGAATATTAGTAGTTCATAATTTAAGACTTAAGAGAACTCTTAAATCCTTTCATTATGGCGAAAATTGAACATATCTATCATTAGGTAAATACCTTGGCTAATAAGTTAACTCATGTGGGTGTTGGTTTAGACAACCTAAGATAATGGAGGCCTATGGGTGATATCTGCATAAAGATTGTTGAAGGAATTAAGAATGAGACTTCCTTGTGAATTTATGCTAATTATAGATTGGCTTCATTTTTTGTTTATTTTGTCATTATTTCCTTCATCCATATTGGATTGTATGCTGTCACAAGGAGATTTAGGATGAACCCATGCTTTGAGTTCACTTGCCGTTTCTTTATAATATTCATTAAGTTTCCTTATGTTGTCATTCAAATGTATCATTCCTATTTATAGATTGTGTTGTCAATTAGCTATGATAATTATTAATCTCTAGGCTTTCATCCTATTATTTTCAATTTCAACTATATTATGGAGCCTTCCATATTCTAGATTTGGTATTTCTTGGCTAGTAGTTTTTTCTATGTGAGAATTTTATGTTGTTGGAGATGTCTATTATCATGAGTGGTGAAAGATTAAGAATTAAGCCTTTCTCCTATGAGGAGGAAAGGAAGAACACTACTATGTGGCACATTCTGTTAGGAATTGCATGCAAAAAAATATCAATTAAATGCAAATAAAGATTAAACAGAGGAATGAAAAACACAGAAATAATAGCAGTGAGAGATAATTTTTAACGTGGTTCACCCAAACTCGGGCTACATCCACCAATAGAGAGTCCAATATTATTATCCAACAAATCGAATTGATTACAACCTGCAATCCTTGCAACTCAATACTGTTGCAAATGCTACAATACAATATCAACGGAAACCCTAACCCTTAGCCTTTTATCAAGACTTATGTCAATTACAAAATAGGGTTTTTTATGTTGGCCAATAGAAAAAATAACTCCTAATGCCTTTATAAAATAATAAAAATCGTGAGAGGTTTCGGGGGAGCTGCCCTCGAGCCCCCGCAGGGGTGCTGCCCCTTGACCCCACCCTGTATCATGATAGGGAGCACGCTAGGGGTGCTACCCCTGAACCCTGCAAGGGGTGCTGCCCCTTGACCCTGTCTTGGGAGCACTGCCCCAAACCCTTGTTAAATAATTTGGGGGGAAACCGTGCCGATAAAAGTGGGGAAAATTTAACCCTCGAGTCTGATTAGGCTCCATATACCAACACATTCTTCATAAAAGTGGGCTTATTATGTTTGTAGAAAGGATTATTCTTCATAAAAGTGGGCTTATTATGTTTGTAGAAAGGATTGGTGGATTTGACCTAGTGCTTTTGTATGAATTCACAGTCCTATAAAAGCATAAAGGCTATTGTTGGAGGCAGGCATTTTGATGTCACTAAGTATTGAAACTACCACTAATATTTCCATGGAGGGATTGAAGATTCAAAAGGTGAGAAAAATAAAATAGAAGGAAGAATTAAAGGTCGTCCTTAAAGGAAAAGAAAAATGGTTAAATACTATATAGGATATTTTTGTGAGGCCCTTCATTTCCCCTAGAATGAGGTTAGTTCTATCTAATCAAGAACATCAATCTAGAAGGGTGTTTCAAGTATGTTTACTCCTATCATTCCCCCTCCTTAACCATTTTAGGCATTTTTAAGCTTGTTATTTTTTTCATTTTATTTATTGATATCTTTAAAATAGTCTATTGTTGATGTTGTGATTGACAAAATGGATCTCCCTCTACATCAAGGGTTAATATTTTGTCTTCTTTCAGTTGAGAAATCTAAGGTGGCCTTGCCTAGACCTAAACCTAGGGTTGTGATGTGTGACAAAGGTTAGCCCAAAGAGTGTTCCCCTAGCCCATCTAAAATGTAGTTAACCCTTCTCCTAAGGTGGTTAGCATAAAAAAAACATTTCTTTAAGCCCCCTATTTCTCATCCTATTATTACCTGGCTATGCATGGAAGGTCCCCTACCTCTCCCCTATCTACTAAGTTGGTTAAATTTGTTAATGCTAATCCCAATTGCTTTGTTGATCCTTTTCTCAAAGATAAAGGTAAGCATATTTGGATGATAACCCCTCTAGGGACATGGGTGTTGGTAATGGAGCTTGATTATCAGTTGTGTTTGGATTCTAGTTCCTAAAAGGGTGGTGTGGGGGGATTGTCCCCCGCTTTTGTCGCCAGGGGTCCAAGGGGGTGACATATTTTGAAGCGCCCCTTGGTGGGGGTTTGAGGGTAGTGCCCCTAAAGAGATTTTTTTTTAAAATGACCTTGTAAAATATTATAATTTCATAGTAAACCTTTATTATTCATCATTATGTCACAAATCTAATGGTAGAGGTTATGTTGGTATATTTTTTCCCTAGAAGCAACCCTCTTTTGTGAGGGCATTGTATTACAATTGTGTGTTAAGAGAAGAGACTGTGAGAGAGTGAAGAGGAGGTTACAATGAATGTGTTGTAGGTTTTATCCCTTCAATTTGCAAGAAAAAATAAAGGAAATATTGACTATTTCTCCATGGATGTAGCCCATATTGGGTAAACCGCATATATCTATGTCTCTCGTATATTATTTTGCATTCATTTTTTATTGTTTATTGTTCTATGATCCTATTCCTAACAATGGGTGGTGACTCCTCTACTGATCTAGGTGTACAAGATAATAATATGCCTAAGTAGGAGAATGAATTGGATATAAATGGGATCAAGGTTCTATTTTTCTAACATTGCTTGAACTATGAGAAAATTAAATTTAAATTGAAAGCCTTGGAAGATAGTTTCAACTTACAATTTGGTATCTACAAATGGTTCAAGCTTAAAAATGAGAGACTGAACAAAAGGATTTTTGAATTGTAAAGTTAGGAAAATCTAAATTCTTTGGATCCAAAGGTGAAACTTAAATTCTTAGAGAAAGAATGAGAGTACCAAGACCTTCTATATGTTGAAATAGATGATCTTAAGACCAAACTTATGAAGGTGGAGAACAAGTAGGATGAGTTGATTTTGTCATTGGAGAAATTTATTTATCCACTTAAATAAAACAATGATCAAGAGTTCTACTATAAGGGTGATCCCACAATACTAGTTTACAATTTTTGGTAAAACTGGACACTGAATTGAATTTTTCTAACTAAATCTTCATTTTCAGGCACCTATAGCAGCTAAACTACGAAGGATTTGAAGATGATGCAAACTAGTGGTTTGTGACATTTTGTCTATAGATTCTAAATATATTTTTTTCAAAAAATTTGGAATCAAATTGCACTTCTTTTTCCATCTCCTTCGAAAACTAGTTTTTTTTAGTAAACACCATTTTTAAGCAGTGGCACTCACCGTATACAACATAACTTTTTTTCCATGAAGGATAAAATTCTATTTTTTTTGAATTTAGATTTGTAACTATGATATCTAGTGCTTCTAAGTTGTTTCATAGTGTTTTATTGAATTTTTTTCCTTAATCAAGTTTAGAAGTCAAAACAATTACAATTCAGACATAGGAAAACTGTATACAACATAACTTTTTTTGTATGTATCAAAATTTATTTATTTTTTGTTGGATCAAGGACTTCAATAACTAGTGCACTCATATTTTTCAATTTTTTTTTGATAATCTGTTATTTTTCCACGTGTAGAACAAAGAGTTTGATTTTTGGTGAAAGACCTATGTTTAATCAAACTAAAAAAACAAATACATAATAAAATCAAAACATATTAAAACTATATTTGTTGGATAGCTCATTCTAAGGACTACCATCATCCAGATGGGTTTGTGAAGTCTCCTCCATTTTCATCCTCAACTTGAGCTTCGAAGGGAAAAATTATGGAGTTTTTTGGTGCTAGAGGGGGAGAAGGGTCTGGAAGCAACCCCCTTTCCACAACCCTTTTCTTTGTTTTTTTCTTGGGAAATGTGGGACCTGACATTTAATGGGTTCACTCGAAGAGGGGTTCTAGCAAACCCCCTTTAGGTTCGCTCGAACCATATGTTCGTTTGAACCCCAAAAAACCAATTTTTTTTGTATGGGGGCATTTTTTGCAACTTTTCCTTCCTCATTGGAATTATAAACCAGTTTTGTGGGTTTACCCATAAGTATAGCAATGCTTCATGATAGCTTCCTCAAGAGGAAGTAATTGGTTATGAGTGAGGGTCCCATTAATAGAAATCATTCTTAGACACTTCAAAAAGAGTCTGTTGTTATCAATCTTGATAATGAGGTCTTAGAAGATCATTTGAGTTTCCTTCGTGAGGAGTGGGAGGCAGTGAATGGTTTCAAATCAATGTATGTCATGTAATCTTCTTCATTTTTGTTTGTGCTTTGTGCTCTATTATAAGTGTGCCAATAGTATGTTGTTTTTGTTGTTGTTTGTGGTGCTTGTAGTCTCTACCTCTCATAGTCTTGCTTCTTGTTCTTCTACCTTTTAGGATTTCTCTTTCATTTCCTATCACATTGTAAAAGGGTTTGAACCCATTCAAAAACCCACTTTTACCTCCAATAACAAAAGCAATAATTTATAATTAATCAAAAATAAGTTTAATATGATATTTCTATTGTATAATTTCCTTTTTTTACTCTTTTGGATAAAAATAATTTAAAATTAATTATAAATAAACTATATTCATTTTAATGAATGGGGGAAAAACACCTTTACATCTAAAATGTGATGTTAAAAACATTAACACATTCAACTATTAATGTTATGTAAATTACTTATATTCTATAAATTTTAGACAATGACACATCATTATAATGCATGACACTTATTTTTATTTTAGATATTTTCAAATACTTGCACCTAAAACAAGGAGATCGCTTCACATTCCTTCATTTTCAAAAATTAAAATTGTAGATTGATGACATCTATTTAGGTAAGCAAAATATAGTTGATCTAAGGTAGTGGTCCCATGGAGGGGGCTTCCCAAGATATCTCAATGGGTGTTGGTGAGAATTTTTAGCTTTCATAAGTTGGTGGTCTTATGGATTTTATAATAATGTGCAAGTTTAAAACTTTAAGCTCCAAAATTTCATAACATTGGTGGTCTTGGGATTATATTTTTAGTAACAACCAATGCTAAATCTATTATAGTTAAATCTACAATTATATAGCTAATTTTATTTTTTTTAAATTATAGATGAACAATAGCATTAAAATTTTAGAAAGAA
>VDFB02050844.1:0-14014 GCA_007258455.2 Sequoia sempervirens | reverse complement strand
ATGTCTTTAAGGTGGTCAATATGTGGGAAAGTCTCTTTATTATTATTTCAAGTTGGTTTATGCATGTTGAGTCTTGGCCCTACCCTTCTTATAATTACCATTTAGATTTATGTGAAATTATGGCCTAGTTGCATAGGTTGGGCAGTGCTTGGAATGGCAGGCTCACACGTTTTGTGGGTATTATTTGCATTATTTTGTGGTTAGTCAGGATTTTTTTTTTTTGCAGAAAATTGAGGCATTATTGGTTTCCTATTCGCTACATGCCACCATGGGTGGAGCTCGTTGCAGAGTGGAGCTAAGTTTGTGTGAGGAGTTCCAGAGTAATGAAACTATGTGGGAGCATTTGGAAAAGGGTGGGGTTACCCAATATATGTTGAAACTCCAAGGCCCTAGTCTTGAAGCAACATCGGTTTTTGTAAAAGGGTGGAGTAGTAGGATTCTGCATTATAAAGGTGTGGAGTTCAATATTGATGAGGATTTTTTGGCGGAAGTCACTGGGTTTTCATCTTATAGGAGGAAATTCTATAGAGATAGAGGAGAGACTAAGAAAGCCCTTACAAATTTCTTTAAATTTGATGAGAAGAAGAAGCTTAGGGAAGTTGAGAGTTGTGGATATTCCCGTAAGTCTATCAAACCACTTTGGAGGGATCTTGTGCTAGCTATCATGCATTACTTCACATTGGAAGGTAGGTTCTCTAATGCTTATAGCTACCACTTTATGCTTTTGAATCACTTTCATCACAAGGTGTTGGTTTCTTTTCCTTTTTATCTCTTGTTTCCCATGGAAAATAGTATTGAGGATCACCACAAGAACCCTAAGAAGGTCATTCTTCATGAATTCCTTATGAATCTCATGTTTTCTCATATTAAGTTGAAGTTAATCAATGTTTCTCCTAAAACCCTAGCTCATAAAAAGGGTGTTAAGAATTCTGGCTATGAGATGGGTGATTCTACAGTGGAATGGGATGGGAATTTTGAGGATGAGGACTCAAATTTTGATGAAATGTCAGTGGAGGATGGTGTTTCTAAGGAGGGGTCTAAATCTTTTGAAGCTTGGTCGAAGAGTTATGAAACGGATATTGAGTGGAGGGATGATATGGCGCAGTTTGGGAAGAAGAGCCCTAAGGGGAAAAACAAATAACCAAAGAAAAAAAAATCTGTTAAGAGAAAGGTGGAATTGTCGAAAGATGTAGAGAATCATGGTTCTGGTGTGAAGCCTCCTATGAGCTCTGGGAAGGTTGGTGTTGTGGAAATCTCCCTTGTGATTGGTGCTCAGGGTCTTGTTAATGTCGGGGTTGTGGAAAGCACCCCAATTGTGGATAATAGTCCTAGTGTGGGTAAAAACCATCCTGGGTCCATGCAGCCTATGGATGTATAGGGGATTGAGGGTTTCCAATGTTCTAAGGAGATTGACCCTAACTAGGGTCCCCTTGAATCTCATTTAAACTCTTTGTAGGTTAAAGGGAGTGTTGTGAAGGCAGAGCGGTTGGAAGTCTTGGGATATTTGGAAAACATGCCAAATAAGCACATGGTTAAGATGGAGGATTCCCCTATTGAGGAGGAAGAGGAGTATAGGGAAGTCCCTGGTCAAAATTTTGATCTGAATGTCGAGCCTCCTATCAATTGGGATGAAGTTAATATGGGTATTTTTTGTAGGATGGTTGAGTATGGAATGCGTAACTTGCTTTCTCTAGTGAAATAGTTGTTCTCAGAAGTTAAGAAGCTCATTGTCTAGGTAAAGAATTGGCAGGATGTCTATGCGGTGGTAGTTCGTAGAAATTATAAGGAATGGGCAATTAAAGGTAAGGTTAAATCCATGAATGTAATCCTTGATAAATTGGTTGTGGATGTTGATCACCTTGGTATAACTCATGAGGAGAGGATTTCCTCTTTGGAAATGATAGTTCATAAGACTTTGGAGGAAAGATTTGTCAACATTGAGGAAAAAACTGGTAAGCTATCAGATGATTTGAAGACTATAGTGAAAATTAGCAATAATTCCTTGAAGCTGATTGCTAAGGGACTTTTAGTTTTAAATGAGAAAGGCTTGAAATGGACTGGTAAACCCATGGATCTAGGTGAAATTAAGAAAGCAATTGAGGATGTGAATTGCTCAAACTTGGTGGACAAGAACGTAGATTCTACTCTAGGTATGGAAATGGATATGGAGGCTAGCTTGTGTTTGAGGATGAAGAGAAAACCCAAGAATCAAGCTTCCATTTTGTTTGATGAGCTCAAGGATGTTATGGAGATGCACAAGGGGGTCATTGAAGAAAATTTGGCCTTAGTTAATGTTCTAGAAAAGATGGTGTAGTTGTGTTGACTCTTTTGCTTGGTTAGCCTGGTTGCTAATGTTTTTGCTATTGGGTTGCTGACAAGTTACTTTGTTTATTTATGTTGTCAACATTTTGGTTTTGTGGGTTGTGGGTTATCTTGGCTTAGTCTTTATTGCAATTTTTTGTCTTTATAAAGGGTTTCGGGGCCCCTTCAAAACCTGTTTTTCCTTATCAAAAATATGGGATATGAGTATCAGTTCAAAGGTATAATTGATTATATATAATGTTACATTAGCGTACACTTTAGGATGTATTTATTTTTCTCAAATAAGTTTGATATCTCATTTTCCATGTTCTGGATTGAGACCATGAGATTCATCTCCTTATTTGTACATCATCAACTAAAATATACATACATAAAGAAACCATTATTACATTCCTATATGATATTTTATATATATATTTGAGACCTTTTACTATGAATAATTATATTCATACCCTCATGAAAATGAATAGAAAAACAAAAGATAAATTAGATCACATGAATTCCTCTTTGTTGCCTCTTAAGAAACCTCAAAAAATAAAGGAACCTACAATTATTTCCCTCCATCACAAGGATAATTTTTTAAAATATTTCTTATCTTCCATTAGGTACCAAAATAATAAAGGTCTCATCTATATCATCCAAAGAAAAACAAGAAAGTAAAATTTGGTAATCCCATTATTAAATCTTATAACATAGATACTTTGGTAATTCCATTATTAAATCTTATAACATAGGTACTTCCTCCATGTGGAATCCAAATTCATGTAATAATGTTTTAAGGGAATACTAAAAAAAAAATATGATAAATTGATAAAGAAGGATAGAAAATCCATCCATCACATCTCAAGAAGGAATCAATAGATATGTGATATCATTACATCTTATTTCATAATGAAATATTTAATATTATAGGAAAAATATAGATATATTTCTAGATATTAAGGGTAGAGAAAGTAATTATGTTAATGTTCTTTCTCAACTATTAGAAGTAAGATTATGGTAGGGGTTGTTAGTTGATATTAATGGATAAAAATTTGGGTAAAAATAAAAACTAATTAAAAAATATAAATTTATTTTTTATGAAGGTACAAAGAGAAATTGGTTGTATTAGTTTTGTAGGGTTTATATACATATTTATTTATTTGTAAGTGGGTAAAATGATGTTGTTTGTATATCATAAAAGAGATAGTATATTTTTCAAAAAGAGAGATTTGACATGTGTATCTCTTGTAAGACAATTTTGTGATCTTAATATAAACATGTAAAGGAATTCAAGGATGACCATGTGTTCACATCAAACTTTTATTCTTAGTTTTTTAAAATTATGTTTTCCATTGTATAGATCAATGTAAAATTATTATAGTATAAAATATTTGTATTATGTTTTATTTTTAAAATATTTGATTAAAATTCATTCAAGAATATAAAAATAATAATTCACTAATTGGGTTTTATTAGTTAATGTGAATCCCTTTGAATCAATTTAAGAAAAGGGTAAAAAAATGGTGCGCGTAGGTGTAGGTGATGTTCGGAGATGAAACAAGGTAGTTCGAGGGTTTGCAGTCGAGGAAGAAGGTTGGAGGCTGAAGCGTGGAGAGGTGGAAGGCTCAACATGGAGGCAAGGGTGTTGGACAAAAGATGTAGAGGTGAAATTCCCTCAAGAAGATGTCAGGAACCAAGCAAAGCTTGAAAATTAGATGAGTCCTAAAGTGTGTGGAGGAAGGGGGAGCACAATCAAGGTTCTACAATGAGAAACTGGCATAACCATCTCGGCCCTGCTCTACAGAATGGGCCACACTGGAATAGTGTTGGAAATCGAAGAAGATATAAAAGGGGAAATTTTTGAACTAGATGAAACCCTAACTGGGGTTGGAATCGAGGAATTGTGAAGGTCTGGCAAGGAAATATGCCTCATGAAAATAGAGTTGATGGCTCCCCCTTGATCCATGGCTCCAAAAATGGGAAAGGTGAAGGCGATAAGTTGGAAGTTAAACCTGGAAGTTGAACCCCGCCAGAGAAAAGTTGTGACAATTGATTCAGAAAAGCTATGGTTGGAGAGAGTTCAGCTGGAATGGTTGGGTTGATTTCTAAATGGCTAGGGAAATATTTCAAATGGGATTTTCTGGTGCATTGGTGGCAAGAGAAGTGGGGCCTAGACCTACAAATGAAAAGGCTAGCTAATGGTTACTTTGTGTTCATATGTCTGTCAAAAGATATCAAGGTGCAAATCAAATCTGGTGCCTAGCTTTTGGATGGATATGACTTCTACATTAGGAGCTCGATTGTTGGATTTAACACCCACACAAATATAATGGAGGTTGTCCAATACTAGTGGAGATTTCCTAATTTTTCATTGGATTTTTGGCATCCAGAGATCTTGAAAGAAATTGGAAATTGCTTGGGGTCCTATGTGTGCATGGAAGAGAGGAAGAATCAGGACAAAATAAGCCCTTTAGTAAAGTTGTGTGGAAAAAAAACTAGGCCAGGAAAAGTGGGAAGAAATTGAGTTGGAAATGGAATGGGGGTTCTTGAAGTAGAAATTGATCCCAGACCCAATCCCAAATATGGAGCTCATCAATTCCCTGAGGAGAAGAGATCACCTAGTCATACCACACAAGGAGCATAGTAAATGCTCCAAGGAATCACAACACCTAATTTCCTCTCCCAAGCATCCGTAGATGGAGAAGGAAGCAATGAAGGCAAGGGAGGATGGAGAGACCAGTCTAGATAAAGGAGGTGATGTAGGTATGGGGATCTAGGAGGATCTAGAGGGTGAATTGAAGGATACAGTGGCAGAAGCCATAAACTTGTTAGGTAATAGGTGCATGAAAGAAGATCTGGGCTCCTTAATTGAGGTGGCCAATGAGATGGTGGAACTCACCAAGGTGGCTAAGAGTGGTTCTCTAAGGATGGAAGAAGAGATTGAATATGATGATTGGATGAATTTTCTAGGTTTGGAAGATGATGAGCTGCCTGGCCAGGTTTTGGGGAAGAAGCAAAAAATCACAGCAATGGATCATGGTGAAGGTGGAAATCTAGGCATAAGCTTGAAGGAAATGCAAAAATCATCCCCACACTGTGGGGAATGCAAAAGGAGAGGTAGAATCCTAAACCAAGAGATACTCAAATGGGATGGGAAGGCAAGTGGCCAAAAGAAGATTATGGAGATGTTGAAAGTAGGGAAGAGCTTAGCTCTTCCTGAACAACCATGAAAATCTTAACTTTGAATGTTAGGGGCTTAAATGCCCCTAACAAATGGTGCCTAGTTAGGCACCAGTTAGGTAGCTTTCATATAGATGAAGGTTTGTTGTAGGAAAAAAATTTGGATGAAGAGGAAAGAAAAAATCTTGAAAGCAAGTTGAAGTCTTAGAGATGTGTTGGGGTTAATGTTGATGGGGCCTCGGGCGGTTTGTTGATTGTTTGGAAACCATAGTCAGTACTTGTCGAGGGAATTAACAGTGACAAACACTAGCTTGCATGTCGAGAAAAGAGGTTTTTATCAAATCTAAGTTTCTTACTTATTAATGTTTATGGACCAATTTCATGCATTCAGAAAAGATTAGTTTGGAAAGAATTGAAGGGAGTTCTAAATTAGTCCATGCAATATTTCTGCATTTTTGGGGGGGGGATTTTGATGCCATCCTGAGATCTAAAGACAAAAGAGGTGGTGTTGGAAGGGCATTTCAATCTTAGATAGATTTTAAAAGTTTTGTTGACCAGAATTTTCTAATGGAAGTGTAAATGGGGAATGGAAATTACACCTGGAAAAATAGGAGGAAAGGATTTTGTAGTATTGCAAAGAAACTCAACAGATTCCTTTTCAAAGGTGACTTGGGAATATTCCCATTCACCTTATAAAGTAGGATCCTTCTTGGTGTAGGGTTGGATCATTTCTCAGTTGAATTGAAAATTTGTGGTGAAAGAAGTCCAGTCAAGTTCCCCTTTAGGTTTTAGCTGAGGCCATGGTCAGCATTGGGCACAATACTCCAATTAGTTCAACTATAAGGTGTAGCAAATGGCTTTCAAACACATTACCAACCAACAATTGAAGTGGATTCTTCTAAGGATCGACCCTCGTGGTGGTGGCAGTTAAAATGATATTGGGTAAATATTTTCTATAGAATCGCGAGTGCTTCAAGGTGAACACCCATATTGATTCATGTTTTCTTTCATCACTTCTAGATGTGAGGACTCCAAAGGGTGAAGCAAAGACAATCATCTGCAAGTTGTTCAAGAGAGAGATTCTGGGAAGTTTGGATGAGGTGCTAAAATTTGCATTGTTGGGGCGAGGCGCACCATAGGCCCATGATTTTCCATTAGTTAAGGTGGTGGGTGAGTTCATTCATGTGTACCCTTTTCTATTGGAGCTCAAGGGCATGGCTTTGGTTCGCCATTTCTAGATTGCACAATATGGTGTTGCCTTATTGAAGAAGATGATTGGGGTAGAGACAGTGGAAGGTTTGGACTAATGATGGAATTTGATCAATTTTCCAAATTGAATGGCTTTTATCTAGGTTCTGTGGGTTGGGTGCGGCAGTATGTGTGGTTGGTTTAGTGGTTCATGTTTGTAAATAGTTTAGCACTTTTTAGTTCAATTTTTTTGTTTCACCTGTTTGTTGTGGTTGATATGGCTGGACTTGGTAGATAGTCTAGGAAGCACAACTCTGCAATTTTGAGGGAAATTAGGGGTTTGGGATGTATTCTAAATATTTTACCTGCAATGCAGATGAATTGTACTCCTTTGATATCTAATATAACCTCTCTCTTACGAATCAAAAAAAAAAATTGGGTTTTATTAGTTGATAGCAAATGAACCAATGAGATGCTAGAATTAAAATAGTTAAACAAATCTTCTAAGTCTATATTTTTCTCAAATTTACTTTAAAATGTCAAAATTAATTTATCTATCATTCTATTAGATAATAGTTGTGAGCACTAATATTAGTGTAATGTAAGATGTAATTTATTTTTTTTTTTTGACTAAGAAAATGTTAATAGTATGTTACAAACTTATTTTCATATTTTCATATCAAAATTTATATTTTATTTATTGTCCTATTTAATAAATGACATTATTTTTAATTTAAGTCAATTTTATTTATTGAAAAGGGGAATTAGAGAAATGTAAGTAAAGGTAGCAAAAAAAATTCCTAAACTAATCTTGAGATGAGGATAATGCAAAACTTTAAAATATATTTACAATTGTCACAAAAAATAAAACATAAATATCATGCATACTAAACAATAGTGATTTACGTGGGAAAAACCCTTTTGGGAGAAAAAAACCCACTCCAAAAGTCACCCAATATATTATTAAAAAATCATGAAGATTACAATGTGCTTGCAAAGAAAGATTCTCATAGGAGTATCAGCAACTAGAGAGTCAGATGTAACACAATAACTATCAGACTTTCAAAATACATCACAATACACAACCATACATATTTCCCTCATAAAATAGGGTTTCCTTCTGGGTAAACACAAGCCAATAAAATATCTACTATTAAATATGAGACCTAATGATGAATGGTACAAATTTACAATGATAAAATAAACATAAAATGTGGCTTTCTAGGGCACTACCTTAAACCCCTTCTAAGGTACATAGCCCCCAGGCCCCCAATTGGGGGGGGGTCATCCCCCTCAATTCCCACAAGGGGGATACCCCCTTGCAAGCCCCCACACTCAATATATTAACCTCTTATAATTGCAAGGTTGACACACCATTTTTCTAACAAGAAAATATGAGAGATTATGATTAAAATAATTATAATAAAATATATAAAATTTACATCTATTACTAAAAAAATATTTTTTGAAATAACAATAAGAAAATTAATATTTAATAAAGGATAATGAATATTTTTAATCTATTTTATATCTATTTGTTTCATAGGTTACTTAAAAATATATATATTTATAAATGCTAACATATTTTATCAATTTAATGTTAAATGCATTCACATGTTCAAACATAATTATTAAATTGCACCATATTTAGAACTTTAATTTTCATTTAGCATTGCCTCTATTTGATTAACATTTGTAACATAGTTCTAACTTTTGTTGAATTAGGTTCTTTTATTTTAATTTTTAAACATGATTTAGAAGAAAAAATTTGAAATTAGTTCACCAATTCTATCTCTACTATGCTAAGTGAGTTTATAAAATTTTAGTATATTTACACAATCTTTCTAATTAAGCTAAAGTATAACAATATATCCCACTAGTACATGACACATGGTTATTTACTAAATTATGAAAAATAATGTGTCATGTTCTTGGAACATAAGGAAAATAGATTAAGATTATTATGGATGACATATTTGACATGATTATGTATGTTCATTTAGCATTCTATAGTACATTTTCCCTTTAAACTTCATGTATTATTTTTACTAGTTAAATTACCACTTTGTACCATATTTTTTATGGACAAATGAAGTTATACAAAACATGATTTTTTAAAGATAAGCAACCCTTATTGTAATCCTTTTAAAAGTATGATTATGATGAGAGGTGTTCAAAATAACATTTAAGACTGTTATGTTGAGAGGTGTTCAAAATAACATTTAAGACTGTTATGTTGTGACCATGTAAGAAAAGATATTTAGAGCTAATATTTATTTTTAAAAATAAAAATATAAAATAACTCTTAATTAAATAAAATAAATAATTCCTAAGAAAATAAAATAGCTTCAAAATGACCATGCACATAAAAACTAAAACACAACCCACAAATATTTATAAAAACTAAAGCTATAAATAAATCTTTAAAAAATAAATATATTATAAAAGAAATTTTAAGTAAATAAAAGTATATCTTCAAATAGAAATAAAGTATACAACATAAATAAAATTAAACATTTCTTTAGTAAATAAAATAGCTCTAATTTAATAGTTACTAGTATTTTTAGATAGGTGTTTTTAATATATATATATACTAGTTTGCATTATGTTTATTTAGACGTTATGTTTTTAATTATAATGTTTACAAAAAATAATGACATTCAATCGAGACACTAGATAAAACAACAAATTATGTCAAAAATTACATTGCACCTTATATCAATCTCCTTGTTTCAATAAAAAATTAACTTGGATGTATGCACAAAGATAAATGTGTTATAGAAAAATTAGGTTTGAATTTCAATTATCAACTAAAAAATTAATAAAAAATTATCAAAAAGATACATATACTAGATAATGGAGTTAATGATCTATGTCCAAAAAGTGAAAATATTTTATTTTTAGTTCAAGTTATGCATTTTAGGAAAATGTCACTAAATAAAAATATGATAAACACTTTATTGAAAACTAACCAAATATGATAGAAATAATATTCTATATTTTTAAAAATAAAAAATAAATATACATATAAATCAAAACTATATAAAAATCCAACAAATCATTAACTTGTTCATTAAAATTAAAAAATATGTGTGATGAATGCTTAGCAAATTGATTTGAGTGGCCCCAAAATATAAAAAATTGGGGTCCACACTATTATGTTGTCACCTAATCACCATACTCACATATTATAATTCTATACTTATATTTATGCTAACCATCATATCTCTTATACTAACATGTGTATGGTGATTATAGTTTTTCTAATGCTTATCATCATGATATCTCACACTTCTCTCTACTTAGATGATATTTTTATTTATAATTCATAGTTATTCTCACTAATATCATTATATTAGAGAAACATTAGGAGCATCTTGTTACATATTACTATATGTAATTTCATGAGCGTAAGTTGTTGTCTTTTATGGTGTCATATGATGTTATCTTTATATTCATTTATGCTTATTTCACTTTTTGAGATTACATGATTGTACATATATATTCTACTTCATCCTCTAAATTAATTACATTCATTGTATGCAACTAATTGGAGAGGACATACAAGGTCACTAACATTCTTTCTTAAGTGTGGAGCAATGACAATCTCATGATCAATTACCATTTTTAGATTATATCACATTACTTTTATTGCCCAAATGTGGAATATATTGGTTTGCTTCCTCTAAGGAATATCCTTGTTCCAACACAATTGGAACATCTCCCACATTCCCTCTTTTTCAACTATACACAACATGTTCTAATTTTAAACACCTATATGATGCTACTTATCAAGTTCTTTTCTATTTTATATGTTTTCAAAATAGAGCACCTGTTTCAAGGGAGCACCTACTATAAATTGACATTTGTATCCTTTTATGCATCCTTTTTATGAGTGTTTGAATGAATTATTTTATGTTGACTACTTGATTTTACTTTTATATGCATTCTCATAACATTTCATATGTAAGTCAAAGTGGGGAAAAAATGTAATGATGAAAATTACATACCTTGTACTTTTTCCTTTCATTTTGGGATCTCTTTGACCCAATGATTCCTTATGTAATGACACATGTACAAGTGATATTTTTTTATTGATTTAGTTGGCACATACATACACCTTACTTGATTTCATTCGCACTATGTTCCAAAAGATTGATCTTGATCTTTAACCCATCCATTTCTCACCTAGGGTTACATTAGTGATTCACACAAGCGAGTTAGGTCAATCACACAATTTACATAAATGATCCTTGAGATTTTAGTTATCAAATTTAAATTTAGATCTATCCTAACCCTTTTTACTAAATATTATTTATCAACTTGAAGTATGAAATATTTCATTTGTCATGTGGAATTCTATTTAAGGACTAACCCAAATTCATTTTAATCATTCTAGAAATAATTTAAGATAATTCAAGATACATTTTTTTTCACATAATCAAAACATTCATTACTACATTATCTCCTTGCATCAACATCTAAGAGCATCAACTGCATGTTTGACTAAGAGGAGGCATATTGCATATCATTTCTAAAATTCTAACCACATAATGTAGCAAACATTCTAAATGAGTTCAAAACAAGCATTTAAAGATTTATAGAGATCAAATTTGTGTATTTAAATCATATCTACTCTTGTTTCAAAAGTGACCCATAATAATAAATTATTTTATAAACTCTAATATATTCAACCAATCATTTGTTAATTATTTACATAGTAATGAATCTCTTTCAACCATCTTATCGACATTTAATTTTTTAATTATTTTTTTTATCTAACTTAGTATATTTATTATAACATACACTAACTATTTAATATTAACTAAATATATTGATTATATTCAATTAATTATTTGATTAATAAAAAATGTTTTAAAAGAGACTTTAGTCTCCTTTCACACATTAAAAACATGTCCACAAAACTATTGATAATGCCATCCCCACATCATGTCCATTTCGTACATGCCACCATTAGAATACCTACATTTGTTTGGTGTCAGGATAAGATGGTCATTTGAAATGAAATAATAGAAACGTACAATGCTTAGCTTTGTAGGGTCAAACTATTGTGGCCTACAAAGAAAGGGACACTTCCATTATCTTATCCTTATCCAAGGGTCACACCATGTGAACATATTCCCTTAGGTAAGGGACAAAATGCCTTACAAAACTCCTCATAACATATAAAATGTGATTCTTACTTTTTCAAGGATCATATGATTGTGACACGTGTATGTTTAAATATTGTTTTTATTATATTGTTAGTAATATTCTTGGGAATATTTCCTTAGAAACTAGATGCTTTATGGTATTTGGGCATATTCTTTGGATCCATATTAGGAAAGTTAATTTATTAGTATTTGTTTTTGGTAGTGGACTATAGTGATTATAGTTAAATAGTTTGGACGTTTGTGTAAAATTAAAAGGAAAAATAGATTTAAATTATTAATAGTTATTTTAACTTACAATTATAGTGTGTCTTCTTGTTTGTGTTATGATATGATGTGATTTGGTTTTTAGATATCTTTTGTTTTTCCTAATGTCCTATTTTGTGGAGGTATTGGTTATCTTTTTGAAAATTATCACAATTTTAGATGTTGCAAATTGTTTCATGTATATAAATTGTTTTATGTATAATTTTTTTTTGATATAGTATTAGACAATATTGAAAGATCAAAAATGACAAACCTTAGTTAATAGTGTGGTTTTGATAAAGTAAAGCGGAGTTATAGTGGCTCTTCTTGGTGTTTTTCCAATTGATTAACCGATTGTCTCTATGGATAAGCTACTTCAAATGCTCAAGACATTCAATTCAATGGCCAACTTAATAGACAATTTGAACAAATTATCTTTGCTCTTTAGGCTCTACAAAACTTAGGTGGGCTTCCCTTCTAGACATCATCTTAAGATATTGCAAGACATAGATGATGTCACAAAAAATGAGAATTTCACACAAATAAATGAGGATTTATACAAATATAGCTTGTTATTCTTAAAATCCTTTGATACTTTATGAGACTAGTGTGAAAATGTAAAAAGACAAAATATAGAATATAAAATGTTGCTTTCAATTTTTGGATTGTTCCTTACTAGGGTTGAACAAGGACTAACCTAGATTGGTGCCTTACCCATACACAAAGTCAATGAAATAAACATTTTCTTCTAATAATAGCTTTAACATAGATTCAATGATACACATGATATCATTTCCTTGCAATAATAAGATCTGCTCATTTGTCATGTAGCTGTTCTACTTACTAATCCTTAATATAATCACAATACTCTTTGCATTTAATTGGAAGCATATATAATCTATTTCTTGAATAGAAGCCATCAATTAAATATTAATATTTGTTACAACAATTGTGCAACAAAAATCTCCACAATTTTTTATTTGTATTGATTGAAAGAAATTTGTATTACACTAAAAGAGACAACTATATGGCTTGCACTCAATTTGAGCCATAGATTGATCTGTTTACTACTATCTTCAAAAATTTACAATCTTTGTTTTTTGTTTCAAAGAACAACAAAAAAGACTGACCTACCCGTCCCAAATTATAAAAACCTAGATCCAAACTCTTCTACCAAAAACAAGAGTCCTATATATAGAAAAGTGAGCATGCAAACTCTCAAAAGTGGTCACATGACTCATGTGACCCTTTACATTTACAAATTACTTTTCACTTTTATAATCAATTATCATTGGGACAAAACTTGTTACAAGATACGTGAACCCTTTTCCTAGTACACGTAGAAGCAACATGAATAAGCGAGTTAGACAAGGAATTGCAAGTTAAAAGAAGGATTCCCCATGAAATCCATTTGCAAACTCAAAATAGGAAAGAAAATAAGAAAGAACACAATGAAATGATAAAAACTAGATTAAATCCTAATTTAAATAGCAAACACTTGATCCCATGGGGGAAATTGGTGCCAATTTGATGTGAAAATTGGCCCTTTCCCAATTCCTATGATGCAAGATTCAAATGTTGAAGATGATGTTGATCCACTTTGATGAGAAGATGAGAACTCCAAGCCAAATCTGCAAAAACCTAACTATGACTCAATGATAATGGATGAAACTCAAGAGACATTTGAGCATGGTAACTTTGCTTGGATTGTGGATGATAAAATGAGGAGAGGAGCTCTTCATTTATAGGACTTCAAGATGGATGAATGCCCAAATTTGAGCAATGTGGGACTAACATTCATCCAATGATATAGTGCCATTTTTCAAGCTATGAATGGATGATGGTTGTGCAAGATTTGGGGTTTGTGCCAATAAAATGCCAATATTTGAAACAAATTGCTGGAAATGATGTAAGAGGGAAGGGAA